>JAHZMV010001564.1:0-22831 GCA_027743765.1 Coecobrya sp. COE2 | reverse complement strand
ATAAAGAAAGGTGTTATCAAATTTATAGCCTCTGTTCCGGATTATTATCAGATTTAAAAGGATGGGTATTCCCATTAGTTGTCATCATGCAATGTGATTACCAGACCTATCATAATATTTTAATAATATTCTGTATATTCACATGTTAAAGTCATATATAAGTCAGCAGCAACTGCTACAGTGTGTTTCATAAATGTTACTCGAAACGTGAAGAGCATGTGTGTACCTGTCCCTTGATAAGTACACATGTGTGTATGTAGCGTGAGCATATTTTGGCTTGTCTGACGAAAACAGAATTTTGCTAAACTGCCGTTTGATTATGTTCCCATGTAATTGAGCAATGTTTTCATAATAATATTATGCAGTTGTTTCAATAACTCTCTCAGCACTCAGCAGTACAAACTTTGAACTGTCTATCAAGCAACTTTTTCTCTAGTCAGACGTGCAAAACAAATGAGCGTAAAGTAACGAGAAAGTTGGAAAATGTGTCATGCACAAAGTCTTTATGAGGCACAAAAGTTTTGCTTGGTTGAAGATAAATATGTTTGTGTGTAATAGGCCAGGACCTTTTTCTCAGGAGTTGTGTAGGATAGACTACAGACGCCAGCCTTGAAGTGCACAGTAATACAACGTTTTATTGTTATCGTGTAAGAGGCTTGCTTGGTAGGATTAGTATTATTGTAGGTGTTCAAATTGCATGTGTAGAAACCGGGCAAGGATATAAGATATGCATCATATTATATATGTTCTGCTCAAATTGAGCACTAGCATGATCATGTATGTAATACTATTTATGACAATAAGTAGCGGAGGAAGCACAGTAAATCTTTAAATAGCAAAAGTCGTAAAATAGATGTGAAATATTATATGATAGTGATGCATGTGGGCACATGGTCTTATTATATTCCGTACATACATAATGGATTATATTGTGCACAGAGAAAATAAAGGAGTTGACAAAAGCCCGCTTTGAAAATGACGTGGGCCGCAAGTTCTTTGGCAAAGTGATGGCCAAAAAGAAAGCACGTCTATTACAAGAACACCAGCAGGACTCAGCTAAAAAAGACGATCAGCAGTCTCAAGACGATCAGCCTTCTAGTAAAGAATTCTCATCATCAGCAAGTTCGGAACCGATCAGTACTCCTGCATCAGTTGGAAGTGGCTTTGCCAGCAGTAGTGGCATTGGTGGTGGTGGCTCATCAGTAACGTCGACGACTGGTGGTGCTGGTGATAACCAGGACTCCAATAATACTTTTCCGGATAAAGGAGCCCTTGTTTGCCTTCCAACAAACAAGATTGAGAACGAACTGGTGCCTCCGCCCCCTGTGCGGCCAGATAAGTGAGTTCCGTAACCTTTTCGTATTGTCTTATCTTGACTCTCATCATCACAATACATCCCATCATCCTTATCAACAACACGCCATTACAATATTCAGAGACTATCGTCTTATCAATTGAGATTCTCTTGAGAAAAGAATCGGTGAAAAAAGAGGGGCAACGTACAAAGCTTTTGAGACTTACCGAACGGAACAATGAAAACGAACGCACTGTTATCATTATCGCTATAAAATTAGGAGAGGAAATTCACACAACAGTGCTGTTTAAGTGCTATACTATTCTTGCTGAAAAAGTATGCAGATTTATTTAACAAAAGTATTATTTGACTTTTTCTTCGTGTTGTGAGTATGCCAATTTGTTTTTTTCCTCGGAAAATAATATACAACCAAAAACAACCTCATCTCTTTGCAAGTTGTAAAGTTGTTGTTACAAACATAAAGCAAAATATGAGCATTGCATGGCAGTAATACATTAAACGTTAAAGCATTGCGTATGCACTACATTTAACATTACGATAACCGACATAATTATACACATACCACTTTTACTCTATAACAAATACACCAAACTATATGCCTAAATATTTCACACATAAACAGACACTACCCGGGCATGCAGCAATAATCAAAATTATATAGCGCTCTCAGGCACATGTCAAAACTATTATATAATACCTATGTATGCGTATAGGTATCCATAATAAATCCAATAGCATGTATTCCGAAGGCGCACATTGCTACACTCTACTACTTTAACTTGACGCTGAAACGCATGCATGAGCTGAGCACTTACGTCTCACGAAAATATTTTTCGTTTTCCCTATCGCCAATATTGACTACATAAGCAGCTCAGTCAGTTTTGCACCATGTCGCTTCTGTCGACGACATTACAATTTATACGTCTATATGCCATCCTGATGTAAAAACTGCTTTACATGTATATATTGTGTCTTATCGTATAATACGCTACTTGGCATAACGCGGCAAGGAAAATGTTCATTTACTCCTTCAGCAGTGGTAAGGATGGAGCAAAAAACGGGTAAATCCAAAACTAGAACCAATGCCAAAAACCAAAAAAGAGCCTTACAATAATGTATATTAGGGTACATAAAACCGGAACACTAACTACATACATAAAATGAATGCCTGTTTTTATATGAATTGCTTTTAACGTAACGTGATACTCTCATATCGAAATTAACTGCACACTGCACTTACCTATTCGATTCAAGTGCACACTATACATTTGCATATCTACATACATCATTGTTATTATTATAGAAAACACGTTATTTTTTGTAGAAACATACTTATTACTTGCAATAAAATAGGAAATAATCATCAACGTGGATTTATAGTACGTTGTCTGAATCTCTTCATTTCATTGGATGCTGGTTTTTGCCAACAGTCTATATACCAGTTTTGCATGCCACTTGCATTAGGTTTCATTTAACAAAATGGAAAAGTAGAAGAAATGCCAACAAAAATCACATTATTATTACCAAGAATTAGCCAATATCTTCCTTCCTTCCAGTTTTGCGGGGCATTTATCGCAAGTAAATACATCAAAAAATATATTCTAACTTTGAAGCACATAAAATAAAACCTGAGAACATAAAAATACTAATAGTATGCACCGACAGGATGAGCTTTCCTGTGATGTGCCCGCTGCACGCACCAAAAATTTTCATCTGTTTGCTTGAAAGGAGTGTGCAGTTTAGCTTACTGTAACAACGGCATATCGTCAAGAGTTGAAAACGAACAAGAGACTCTATTATAATCTTTTATCATTATTTTGCTCCTATTGTTATTGTGCTTTAGTTGAAACAGCCACTATTATTTCCTTTTCTCTTTCTGACAAAATGGTCAGAATAACGGTACAGAACCAAGAAATTTACACGGAAAAGCAGGATATCATGTGTGCGGATATTGTGTAGAGAAAGGACGTTTTTATTCATCAGAAAGGAACAATAAGTTGCTCAGATAATGAAGTAATTTTTTATATATTTTTAGAGAGAAAAAAGTTGCATGCCAAAAGAAAAATGGTAATGTGTGGACAAAAGGGAAAAATCTTTTCCATACTGGCTTTTTATTAAGCCTCCTGCTCTAGTTTTCACTCGCTGAAATATATGCTGAAATAAGCCCTCATCGTGCATCACTTACTACTTTTATTATTATTTTTGTGCTATATATTCTCTCATTTTCGCTGTTCTTTTCTTCTCGTCGTTCCGACTCCAATGAAGCAACGCTATAGCTGTTATGCTATGCATGCATGCAAACCTGCTCTACCAAAAAAATCACAGAATCGATACCGATATTTTTCCATATGCAATCTGTCTCTGTCAAAATGTGAAAGAGCAAGTTAATCAACACATTTTTAAGAATTAAATACAGTGCAATCGTGTTACTTTGCCGAGTGTAACAATAATAATAATAATAATAAACATCTTTCAAGACGCTGAACGCCTATTAAGAAAGCATTAAAATAACACATAACAAAATCGTACACACAATAATATACAAACTGACAAACACCAAGACACGCGTGTGTACCTATGTATATGCCATGCAATGCATTACTACCAAGAATCTCTATTCTCTGTGCATTTTTTAGTTTTGCTACAAGAAAAAAATATGGCTGCGCATAAACATTCTTTTCTTTCTTTCTTCTTATAATTAAGACTTACCGTTGATGAGTGACTAGACTACTACTTGTTTGAGTGAATGCAAAGAAGTTATTAATTTACTTCTTTTCTATTTTTGCTATTTCCTACGCAGGATGCATAAGTCGAAGCCTACAGAGTAAGCAAAAGCCTCTTTCTTTTTTTACATTGCCTAACAGCTTTTCGTAAAAACATGTGGAATGTTTGCATAGTTTATTTATTGCAATATTCAATGTGTATGCCACGAAAAACCTGAGATGGAAACCACACAAAAGGAGTCAAATCCTGTACATATTATTATTTATATATTATATTATGCTTATACATTTTATGTAGTAATGTGGTGAGCCAAGGAGTAGGATCGTTGTATTTATGTAGTTCATTTTAGAATGTGCACTTGTAAAGTTAAACAAATAGTTTCTCTTCTGTCATATATGTATGTAGCATTTCCAATGTATCACAACGAGGATTTTTCACGTAATTGACTTGACATTTTTCAGGCCTCAGCCCCCCTCTGGCCTCGTGTGTCCGCAGCCTTTCCGAGCTTTGAAAGTCAATAGCACTTTCACCTTAAAGTTTGCACCACCAGGTGAGCTCTCATCTCGTGTCAAGTACATAATGTCGCTCTTGCAATCAGGATCACTACCAATCACCACATTATATTAATTAACTTGGCTAGAGTAAATGCAAAAGTTTACCAATCCCTAACCTTGCATCATATCAGGTATTGAGTGGTATATTGGTGTGTGCACATGTAGGGCATTATCATAACATAACCAGAGGACTTGATGAAAATTTAATTTAACAGAATGCTGTGGAGGTCCAAGACTGGTAGATATTCAGAGTTCGACCACGGATAGAATATTGTACACAGGAATCATAGACTCTGATAATGATATCTTCCTACAAAATCCATCGAATACAGAGGAGAAAATCCTGACGTATAAGCTAGACGTGGTAGGTTGCCGAAAGATGGAACTTTCTAGATTATAATATTTTATTATATGACTGGAGAACATTAACAATATCAACAAAAGAAACTTTTAATGCAATTATGTAGTTAAACAACGAATGGGCCATATCATTCCCAGGAGAGGAGGATCCCGTCACGGTAGCTTATCTAATCAGGCCCAAGCCTTCATCCAAAGTCTCTCCGCTACAAATCTATGAGATAGAATCCGGGGAAGGATACTCGCATTATTTCAACTTTGGTATTGAGATGGAAAGGACAGGCTCCACCCGTCGGCCTGACTTTGTGNGAACTTTCTAGATTATAATATTTTATTATATGACTGGAGAACATTAACAATATCAACAAAAGAAACTTTTAATGCAATTATGTAGTTAAACAACGAATGGGCCATATCATTCCCAGGAGAGGAGGATCCCGTCACGGTAGCTTATCTAATCAGGCCCAAGCCTTCATCCAAAGTCTCTCCGCTACAAATCTATGAGATAGAATCCGGGGAAGGATACTCGCATTATTTCAACTTTGGTATTGAGATGGAAAGGACAGGCTCCACCCGGCGGCCTGACTTTGTGTTTCGGGTAGGTTTCCCGTTTTATTACAGTACTCGTTCTGGAAAACAGAAAGAAATGATGAAATTATTTTTAATGAATTTTAAAGGTGCGATTTTTGTCATCGCTGGTAATATGACAAAAATGTATGCGAGGATAAAAATCACTAGGAAATAGCTGCAGTTGTACACGTGGAAAGTGTTTCATAAGATTTCTCTCATATGTCATGGTTTTACAGATGCTCAACGATAGTCTAAAACCTGTGGCGACTATTATTCTCCTGTCAAATTTCAAAGCTGCGTCGGTCCAAATCGAAGAGTCTTTATGGCCATCTCAGAAGGCAATTATTCTAGGGACTGGAGTCCTCATGATTTGGGAACTGGTAAAATAATCACGCATCATTAAATCTCCTCCAACTGCTTGCTTTCCAACCTGCCTACCTTTTAAGTGGTTTGGTAGTAGGCGTTTATATATCATTTGTAGCAAAGCCTAATGAACACCTTTCTCCACACGCCCCTCCATCTATCCAAACTCCGAGACGAAGAAGAATTACTAGCTCTTTGTCTTTTCCTCCCTTTTCACTCTCCAGCTCAACGCTCCATTTCCCCGGTGTAGAGATTAATGTACAGGGAAAGTGAGCTGCACAGTATATTTTTCATCCTTAATTATTTACAGGTTCAAGGAATTCGAAGAAAAGCAACGATCATCAAGTCTGTAATTGTTGGTTGTTTAATTTTTACGTGCTTAATTGCCCTGATCGCTTACCTCATCTATGAAAGCCATCGTGAAATTCCATATGACTTCAAATAATGTTAATAGTTATATATCCTGCCTAATGCTCCTCTTCACTTTCACAACCATTAATTCTAGAGAAGACAAAGAGGGAACCACGCAGTGAGATAGATGTTGCTGAGTGAAAGTTTGCTGGATACAAACGACTCGCACAAACGAAAGGAAAAAGTGGTTCTGTGCTGTCTCACGACTACCGTACCATGTACTCTACTTCAACTCCGTATATACATACATACATGCCTATACACAACATGCCATACTTCCCATAATTTTTAAGATTATAGTGTACATACCTACCTAAATAAACTGTAATGTTAGGAATTCAATTATTTGGTTGGCCAATAGTTTAAAATTATCGTCTTTTAGTCTGTAATTTTACGTGGGTACATTACACACATTGTTCAGTAAACTCTTTGCATTATACCATGAAAAATAGACTTTTCTAAAAAGACATTTAGCAACATTTTATCTCTATACTATGCAATTTATTACTTCTACTACTGTTACGACAAGATTATACTTTTAGAGTTTAGGATTATTGTACGAGAATAGCGTACTGTAAAAGTTCCCATTCATAAACACTTGTCACTAGAGTAAATGTTAATAGTGATTAACAATTTCAATTTACAGGATTACTATTTCTTTAAAAACCTGAACATTAAATGCAAATGACCCAGAAAGAAAGAGTATCGAACTACGAGATTAGGAGGATTTACTTACATGTTTTACTTTGTAACGAACTAGTCAGTTTGTGTCTTTGTATGTGTCAGTCTCATCAGTCAGTCAGTATATATGGATTTCTGCCTTTCTATACGGTTCTTAAACTGTATTCAGTGGCCTTCCTTACATGAACATTAAATTGTAATCATCCTAGACATGTTAAGTTTACTAAGTTTATATTATAATTACAAAGTGTAATAGATGCTGTACGATCATAGATTATTGCATGTAAGCGCAAATTTGTGTACGTGTAGTAGAATATATAGGTTGGGTGTTTTTGTACTCTCAGAATACATATTGATGAATAATATATACCAAGATTTCTATTCTTGAACCGAAAATTGTGGAAATATTATGATTTAGGTTAAGCACACACTTTGTGTCATTTATGTTTGTGTCTAGTCAAGAATTAAGAAGAATGATAATTTCCTAATTTTTCAACAGTACCAATTTAACAATCATCTGTGACATTTGCACATAATTACAGTAAATTATAAAGTATGCATTAATGGATAAAAATAATGGAGACCAGACGAAGTATCCAGTACCTTTTACAATAATTGCCTAGCCGGCAGAGTCTGTCGTGACACAATACTAATAAATTTTTTCATCATATAGAAATAACATTAAACGATTATTTCATGTGTGGTACCTTTCAGAGCAAGGTAACTTCTGGAATTGAAACTGACAGCTAATGTGTGTTTAAAAAAATGATAAAGAAAGGTATCATTTGAAAAGATTCTCTTATAATGTTATACCTTGTTAAGTCAAAGTTAGATTGCAGTTTCAAATTTCAATACATCTTTACTATGTAAATACTTCTCAATGTGTAGATAAAAATGCCTAATTACATTTTTACCGCTGGAAGGTAAAACTCTTTCTCGGATCTAATGTGTTTAAATATACTGCTCCCGACTAAAAATACTGAATCGGTTGTTGTAATCATAAATTCGGCATTGTAAAAATATCTGATGGTGTCATAAAAGAATTTTGACACTATATCGCTGTTTGCATTGCATTCGTTTACAGTATTATTGCCCATGTAAAAAACAAAATGAGCAAAGTCGTGAATCCAGTCATTCAACCGCAAATGGGAAAGTCTATATTTGTCACTAAACACTCTTCTCACTCTTTAGCTTATATAATTCCCTTGCAATATTTACTTACAGGAAGTACAAAAGCATGCATCCATTTATAATGTAATTAAAATATTACCATTGTCCACACAGCAAAGATTCAAGTTAGACGAGAGTGCGGCCAGGATGCGCACAGTTGCGTTTCTGTTTCAGGCAAAAACATTCAAACTGCCAAGTCAGATTTCCAAATTGGCAATAGAAATAATATGACATTATTGCATCATGAGTCATTTCACAATTCCAAAGTTAAAGTTAAAGGAAAAGTTAAAAATAACAAGGACAACATTTAGGTAATTCTGTAATGTTAAATAATTTGTCAATAGAAATTGTACTAACTCTCTATTCTACGTCACGTCAGTTCATTCAAAATTCGAGTACTTCCATTTGTAGCAATATAAAAATCAGTTACGAAACGCAGAACAGATAGCAACTGTAATAAATAGTTCACAAATAAACAAACAAACAATACATTGAAAGTTTTCGTTATAAAATTCTGAGAAATTCATACATACGCATAGGATTGGCATATATTTGCTCAATCAAGTTTAATGTATATTAAAAAACTTGAATTCATATATGTATTCAACACCACGTCTTACTTACTTAATGTAATCATCAATAATAAAATATTAATATAATAATAGTACATAGTTATTAGTTTGTAGATGTAGCAATGCTCATGAATTTTTTGAGTGTGTTACTTATTCAATTTATTTATGAAAATCTAATAATGTAAATATGTATATAATATACTTCGCTGGACCTAAAGCCTCAAAAGTCAACCACAGTGCTGCTGGAGGATTATTAATTCAAAGTAAATAACAAAACGGACTTTATTATAATACTGAACAGTAATGTATAACCAAGTGACTTTAACCAATAAAAATGACTAACAAACGCACTAATATTATGCAAATATTTCGCAAATCAATTAATTAACAAAACATGCAAACAATACTAATTACCCTTAAAATGTCATGAATTCCATGAGTTGGCTAAAGTTCAAAACATAGATGTAGTTAATATTTTGGTATTGAAGTTTTAATTCCGGTTATGTCATAACTGTAACATTAATATGCAGCACATACATACATGTAATGCAGCAGCAGTGAGGAAAATGTAGACTGAATGATTTTATTATTCCTTCACGTTTTCTGAATCGCTCTCTAACAACATCGAGGGTGAAGCTTCGGGGGAATTATTCCATTGCCATACAATTTCATTGCTGCCACCATTGTTGGTGTTTAAAGAAGAACCAGCTATTTAAAAGAAGGTAATTTTACTCTGTTAATGAAGATTAAAAATGAAAACGGAAGACTGTCGAGAATAGAACAATATACAAACACAAGTACGTTTGCCAGCTTTCTTTGAAAACGCTCCTTTCAGCCATTTTCGTAGAGACTTGAATGGTCCCTTGAAACCATTTTGTTTTTGTGCTGGATCCGAGTGGCCAACTGATGCATCTGCTTTCATATCATTACTACCAGCTCCTTCGGCAGTCTTTTCATGTGACTGGTAATTGTAATCCTTATCATAGTCAAAATCGTAATTTTCAATATTTAACAAGGAATCCGACTTATTTAACAAAATTCCGTTTTCTGGGCTCCACAATTTCGGCCGGTTACTTTCAAGAACAGTTGCTTTTCCTGAGTAAGCCTTCGCCTTCAAATAACTTTGTTGTGAACATATTACTTCAGCTCTGCTTTTCACCGCTTTGACAACATCTTCGAAAGATTTGCAGCCATGAAAATGTTCTTCGTAGAATGCTTCATTCACTCCAAAGCGAACAATGTGCTGTTTGGACTGAATATTTTGTGTAACATGTTTTAAAAATGTTCCTTCATGTTTTCAGTTGCATACCCACTCTTTTTAATAAAATTACCTCCCAGTTGAATTCTGAAGGAAATGCATAAATGGCCAATGTTGCATTTGGAATATGGAAGAGGTTACCATCACCGTAATCTGTTAATAAACACTTCTGTGCCAGCGTGAGTTGATCTTTGGATAACTTTTCAGCACGCAATTTTATAGCTTGAAGAAGCCCATCCGTTGTAGCACAATTTATGAAAAAATCTTCATAGTACAAAGGACCAACCCGGAAAAGTACTAGTTGGCGATAGTTATCCTATATCCATTCAGTAGTACAGTAAGTGAAGATTCTGCAAGTTAACTGACTTAAAATACAAAAATGAGGCATTTACCGTGGGCGACCATTTTATTGGATTCATGAATACTCTGAAATCAATCCCATCAACACTGCAATCAATGAATCTAGCATCTTTAGCGTCTTCCATCAAACTTCCAATGAGCCTAAATGAAAACACAATTCAAGAAAACAACCCATTTTTTCTGAACAATATTGCGAAATGGAGTTTTATGCTTACTCGTCCACATTTTTTCTAGAAGCTTTTAGCGCATCCCGTTTATTTTTTAGCCCATCCAGCTTAGTTTTTATTTTTTGGAGGTTATTAGTAGAAGATTCCTTATATAATTAATGTAATGAGGCAAACATGTCAAGAAAATAATATTATCAACTGCTGAATTTCAGTGCGCACGTACCACCGCAGAACGGTCCTTTTCGTCTGCTTCTGCTTTACAAATTGTAAGTGCTTTAGGTTTATTACTTCTATCTACAATCCTAATTGGTGGAAGAAAACTTTCATGTTTCATGAATCCATGCGAGGAAAAAGGGTCCTTTGATGGTTTATTAAATAATAATGTATCCAGGTCTGGGTACACGACTTTGTTAAGATCTGGCAACAGCACAATGTTATATTTGGTTCTATCCCAATGACAGCCAACTTGGAGGCTACTATTGTACAGTTTATCCCTTCCAACAAAAACGGAGGGTTTCAATACACGATTTTGCTGTTCCTCCTCTTTAATTAGGGTTTCATCAGTAACCTCAGCTAGGGTAAGTAATTACTGATTTCATTTTTTACGATTTAGTAACAATGTTATGTGAATTATAAGCATTAGTTATTCTTATTACTGTAGCCACATTTTTCTCCTCCCTTTTCCAATTTTTCTGTGAGAAATGCTTCAGAGTCAACTAAAGAGTTCATAAAAATACCTATTACTGTAAATGCCTTATTTATATAATATGGTAGTTTACAATAAACCATAAAACCATCTTGGTTTTACCTGAATCAAGTTGTCCTCTTGAAATTTCACTGACCATCAGGTCTTCATGATTAGATGTACTGATTTCATGTTTGTCTTCAGTAGCACTATTTTCCAACAATTTTTCATCACTAGCATGATCTACGACAATATTTTTGTCTATATTCAATGTACTGAAAGCGGGCGGGTCAGTTTCAATTTCATTTTCCTCTTGCAAAATATCTATTTGTAGAGGTGGATTTATTTCATTAAAATCATCTAAATGCTCGGCCTCATCAGGAATTTCTTCGGAATCAGCTTTTCTCTCTGTTAGAGAATCATGAGAAGATGAAAGCGTTAAGTGTGCTACATTGGGTAAAATATCAGCTAAAACATTCTCTGCTGCAGTTTCGCATTGTTGGAGTATGTCTTGAGATGTTATTTCCTCAGGAATATTGCTCAATGAGAGCTGACGTGCATCACGTTGTTCCTTCTTTTTTGCCCTTTTGGACTTTTTATCACATAAAGCCAACTCTGCCATACTGTTTTCATATACGCGAATTACCATACGCCGTAGGTAGACTATTACATTATGTTCCACTTTGCGTACAGAGTGAAGACACATTCACGTGTCTAAGAAAATAACGGCTGCAGGCGTTTTGGGCTAAAATTAATCATTTAATCTTTTTATATATAGTTGCATAGAGAGCTTAGCAGACATATTAAATACCGGAAATATTCTATGTTCTATAGTAAGAAGTATTATGCTATTAAATTTAACAGCGCACATAGTTCTTCCTGACATTTCTTTGTTATAAATTATTAAAATAATATAATTTTTTTCGTTTAAAATCCACATGGGTTTTTAACAAAAGAAATGTCAGGGAGTAAAGGAGAGAAACAGCATGAAATGTACAACCCGATTTGCCCAGTGCCCTATTGATTTTATTTGAACATGTAATGCAAACACATGAAAAGTACAAAAGCTTCATTCAATATTAATTTGAAGCCCATTTCTTTGCTTCCACTTAAATGTGTCTGCTTTTTTCCTTACAGTTTGTGATGCGATGCGATACACTTTGTTTGCTTCTGATTACCATTTCCATTCCCTCAAATATCCATCCTTGTATTGTATAACATCGCAAGTGTTTTCGCAAGTTGCTCCGTTCTGTCACTATCAACAAAGGCCATCTACCTTAAGACAAGCATTGGAAATACTTTCTCAGGTGTTGTCGACAGTTGCTTGTGTAACTGTTGACTGTTGTAAGTCGATAAAAGCCAAGCCAAATGATTCCAGGTTGTTTGTATCACCATCAGTTAACAATTCGATAAGTCTTAGTATATTTACTCACAGGTGGAAGCATACCTTGCATATATTTTGTATAACAAAAGTTATACCTTTTCAATTATAATTTTCAATTTGCTGAAAAGCCTCCATATATTTTACACCCGGTTTGGTGTTTATTATGGGCATCAACTCATTTCTAGTTATATCCAATTTTACCTGTATATATAATATAAATATAAAATGTCTCTATAAAACGAAAGGTACACTATATCATTTTGTGATGTGCCAATAACGAGAATATTGTCAGTCAGGACGGAGCACAATAGTGCCATACACGCCAATATTGTTCTGGCCTTCCGTGACACTTTGGACCGGCAGCATAAAATTAATACTGTATGGAGGGTGGTAATCGATACTCCATACATTCGGAACGTGGTAATTAAGTAAGTCTATTTAGACGAGAAAACACGTATGATATGGTAACGTAAGGTTTTCGATTCAGCCAGTTGGTCTGTAACGGCTTCTTACAGGGAAAAAGGACATCTATAAAATAACATTAAGGAACTGTTCAGACGGAAGTACCAGACAAAAGTTAAAACCAGTGAATGAATGGAGTTAAAAACATCGCTTCTTCCAGAAGAAGAGGTGTCTAACACAGCCACATTAAAGGTCATGAGAAACTATACGTCAGAAGAAGGTATAATCATGGGAGGTAGGAATAGTGTAAACCCGGAACAAAGTAGTGTACTAACTGAGAATGAGACTGAAATGGAGAGCCAGCTTGGAAGTGGATTCTCAGGGTCAGCCATCTCCATTCAGGAAGCCTCTCCCTACGTAAGTTTTACTATTTTCACAAAAAAAAGAGAAGCTTTTATAGTATGACTGTATGAGCAAAGGTGAATAGGTACCTGCCACTAATCTCTTTTTAGCAAGCAATAAACATAACAATTCAACAAAGTGCATCAGCATGAACTAATTAACAAAAACCCTTGTTTTCATTGCATGAACTACCGTAATAAACTAGGGGGATATATTCAAACGAATTCGTGAATTCGAAAAACTAAAGGATGTGCACACATTCGTTACATTCCTGTCTGCTATTCAAAATGGTTTGCACTCTTCTTATTTAACAATAATAAAACATTGCAATAAACAGCAACGTATGAAATCAAGTATACAGTTGTTAATACAGACGGCGTGGGAAAATCATGACCAATATATTATCTTCTTTTTTTTGCAGAAACACTCTGTATTTACGATGTATATGAAGTGACTAGGAGAGAAAAATTGTATGAAGGGCGAAAGCCAAATAGACAGCTTCCATGCTCATTCTGTGGATGTTGGAATATACATAATTTCCTTAGTTCAAGATTCTACAAAGAAGACGTCATTCTTCTGGACAATAACAATAATATAGAAGCTGTCTGTTCATCTGAAGATTTCAAAACTGAAATTCTGAAGCTTCGAAGCGTGCTTAGGTTTATGGATGGAACCACTATCCGTGTAAGAAAGAAAATGTAGATGCAAATTATTTCGCAAAATAATATGAATGCTTTGGTTTTTTATCAGTAATGACAAAACCACAAAATCTCATTTCTTCCGACGCTTTTAGGGAACCGACGTCATAGGCAGATATGGGACCATTGGCTACATCTTTCCATCAACACCTCGAGACTACACCCATGAGATTCGTGACGAAGTTCATAATATGCTTTTTAGAGTGGAGAGGAAAGTCCTGGCTTTCAAGCCTGCAGAATACGAGGTGCGCTTAGTATCTTATTATCTTTGCTCATGAGTTTTTGCTTGATGTGATGTAATGGATTTTTTGCATTGGTTTAATTAGGTGTGCAAAGTCAGTCGAATCGAAGTTACTTATTGGGTGGCCACTTTAAGAACGCCAAAACAAGGCACAGTCATTGTACAAACATTAGCATCTGGCTTGCCTCTGACCCACAAGGCTCTCATCATGGCCTTTTCTTTGTATCTAGTGACCTTTGGGGCCTAGAAAATTATCTATCCCAAGTTCAAGATGATGTTCTAAAATAATAATTTTTATACGGTGCACCAGTCGAGGTCGAATATTTTCAAAATAAATCGGTTATACTGCGATGCTTAAAATTACATAATGTACCTTACATCTAACTATCTGTATTTAAAAGTGTAATTTACAAGAATAAAATTGTCTTGAAAGTGATGTTACAGGAATATGCTTTAATTCTTACAGTTGAACTATGTGATAATTATGTGTTGTATGAAATTACGTTATTATATGCAATATGCAAAAATTACTGCAACCAGTTGCTTTTAGGAAATGACGATGAGTTAGTTATGTACAATGTCATTTTAATTAATTGCAAGATATATCATACTTCATATTATACCTATTTCGAGTTTTTTACATTTTTACTGGAACGTGAAGTATTTAATTTCGATTTCGAAAATAAAACGTGGATTCGATAAGCATACTAGCATTGTTCATAGGGAACACGAGCTAACTTGATCTGATAATTTTAGCCTCAACTATAAGCATATAATAGTGATTAAGTAGATGCATATAATTAACCCAAACACTATGTGAAAATTCCCATGCCTTGCTGATTGCAACGTTTTCTGCATCATGTTTACTCTCCGTATTACTAATAATAATTAAGTGTATGTTAGCTGGTTCACGGTAGCGATTATTACCACCAGAATGTAGTTCTGCTGAATGTACTTCAGTCTACTCCACAAGCCTGTTAAGTTTATGTATTATAATTTATCTCTATTATGAGTCACGAGTTAATGTTGATAGGCAGACCTCTAATATCGGTTATCCTGCAATAAATACATTTGCTAGTTAGTTCATATTGATTGCTGTATTCTGAACTGAACATTACTACCCGACCCAAGGCTATTCAATTTTTTGCTTGTGTGCATTCTTTACATACATTTGCATATTTTTTGGATGTTATATTTTTTAGGAATTTTATTTACTTCTATGTACCAAATCGTTGGTTGCAATGATGCGAAAACTACCGTTATTGCTACACAGTAATATTGTTCCAAACTTGTAGACTTTTGCATGAATGGAATAATTCCATTAATTATTGGAAGCCGTGGATTAAATCGAAACCATCAGAAAAAACCCCAGAGACATACAAGAATGGATATCCGTACGTTTATGCTATGCTCATATATTTCACGCATTGCATAAACCTGACTTTAATAATCGGTGTATAAAATGGAATGATTATAGGAAGAGTCGAATGAAGATTAAATATCTCAAGAAGCGATGCTACATTAACAAATTTCCTTTTCCCACTCCCACACCAACGAAAAAGTATTTTTATACTCAGCTAAATGGTACCATATTATAACCATAACCTTCCAGCTCCGTTTTTTATCTGTTCTAGGTAATCCGGTCCACAATTGCAAATTTCAGCCACAAACCAATTTAATGCATCATGTAAACTACTAATTTTGTTCATTCGTCTAACCTGAAAGCATATGTACATCTCCAGTTCATCATTGCCCATGGCACTGTTCAGAGATGAGATTATTGCTGCTTGAACACGATTCACTATTGCCAAAAGGGTTTACAAAATTATCAGTTTTTACATATACGACCCGAATCACAGAATTGGGACAGAAGCATGGTGAGGTAGGCTTCACTACGCTTTGACTGCGTTCCACATCTAGATTTTAAGCTTTCAGCATAAAATTGATATAAAATACAAATTGGAAAATGAAGGATCTCAAAACTTGTATGCTCTACTTGGGCGTGTTTGTGACTGTGATAGTGGGGTGTGTTGCAAATGTGGGTACCCCAACGGAAATATTTAACAAAACAGACTTGGAAATTGCTGAAAGCAACGCGAAAGTTGTTGGAGTGAAAAAGCACAAAAATTATGAGATTGTGGTATATGAATACGATGAAAGCCAAGAAGGTAGAAAAACGGGCACGGAAGCTAGCAGTTCTCCTCCTGTAGAGGAAATTGATGATAACAGCGTTGAGATACCAGTCGTCGATCATCCAACGTCTTCCACTGCCCCACCTAACAGAAACTCAAAGTCTCGTGGTATAACCCCTAGTTCCACAACAAGGAAATCATTCACAACTTCATCACCACCACCTTCAGAGGAAGAAGATCCGTATGAGGTATCGGCCTCTGAAGAGGTTAGTACTAGCATTGAATCGTCAGAAGAGTCAGAAGAGCCTTCTGGACCGGTTGCAAAACCACTTCCAAGCAGGACCTCTATATCTTCACACTCTAACCGCCAAAAAGTATCGACTACTACAACCACCACCTCCACCACTACAAAACCCAGGCTGCCCAAACCGTTCCGAACAACCGAGGCACCCAAAAAGAGTAAAAAGAAAAGTTCTAGTGATGAATACGATGAATATGATGATGAATATGATGAGGACTATGATTCTGGTTCATTTGATGAATACTACTACGGCAAGAAGCGTAATAAAGACACAAAGATGACCGATGATAAACGCCCTACTACTGGTGCAAAGGATAACAACAGTGGCAAGAAAAAGCCTAAATTGCCGAAGAGATTTGGAAGCAATAAGGACGATGAATATGATTCGGATTATGGTGAAATCCCTTCAAGGAGACGGCCAGTTTTATCCGGGAGAAGACCATCGACAACATCCATACCATTCCGCAGACCTGCTGGTAATTCTCGTGTTACCCCAAAACCCTTCTTTCCACTAATTTATGATGATTCGGATGAAGAGTATGAAGATGAAGATGATAATGAGGTTACATCAACTACGACAAAGAAACCAACACAAAAGCCAAGAGGAGGAGCCAGAAGTGGCAGTCCTATAAGGCCACAATCTAGAAACAGGCACAACGTGACGGAAGATGACAATGAAATGAATGACGCTTGGGGAATTGATCCATCGTTAAAATGCGAAGATCCTAATGGTAAGAGAGGAATTTGTCAGGAGTACGCAAGGTGTTCCATTTTTTACCAGGAGCTGCTAGACGACTATGATGAGCCAATTGAACCTTCAGAGTACAAGTGTAGATTACCAACTCAGGTTGGAATTTGCTGTCCGGTTGTGAGTGAAGAAGACGTTACACCCAAAGGTAACCATAAACAAGAGAGTAAAAATTATGGAATGATGAGGAACACATAAAATATAAATGTATGTTTCATAAATGAATGAGTACATTTGAAAAATGTCATTTGTTTTGCATGTATTTATAAATGGATGATGCCGTTTGGTGACAAGGGCTTTGGTATGAATTGTGATAAGCAAGGTTAATGTATTCTGTTTACTAGAACCAGGGAGATCAACTAGAATCAAGACAATTGGCAAAAGAAAGCAAAAGCGTAGAGTAATAAACCCACAAATAAGACGCTTAATCCGAACCAATTTGAACAACTCATTCGATTTTGGGGACTTTTTCCTGGAAGAATTGAATGATATTGAGCAAGACTTGCTCTCAAGAAGTGTACAAGTTACAAGAAACACTCCAGAATTTGGACACTCTCGATTCTTTCCGGTATGCATTCGCTCCAAAGCATAATTTTGCTTTATATTCAATTCCATTCCATTAATATTTGAATTTAATATTGTTCGCAGACGTCAAAAAGAATTAGACAAATTTCAAATATTGGTTTATCCCTGTTGCAAACATCCAATGACATATCGGACAGGCTGCAATTAACAAATGAAATTGGCGGACAAGGATTGAGAAATTTCAAGTCTTCGAACATTGAAGCCCTCAATGACAGATGTCCATTCCAAAGACCCTGTCGAACGAGTAAATATAGAACCGCGGATGGTTCATGTAACAATTTACAAAAGCCAAAAATGGGCCAATCCCTTACTCCGTTGGCGAGAATTCTGGAGCCTGCTTACTCAGACGGTGAGTCAGTTGGTGGTTTCTCTCACCAGCTAATACAAAAAATCTATGAAAATGGAATAATATGCTTCTATAAAATGCTAGCAAACCAAGTTTTAAAATTGCATAATGTGAAAAAATGAAGGTCGATGGGTTCCTCGCATTTCTGTTCGTGGATTTGAGCTTCCTAGTGCTCGTCTCTTGAGTCAAAGTTTTATTGGCGATAGGAACTTCCCTGACAATCGTTTTACATTGATGGTTATGCAGTTTGGTCAATTTTTAGATCACGATGTAAGTTTCTAAAATTAACGTTTAATGAACGAGCATTTGTCTTTTGCTTCATGAATAATGATTACTATGGATGAGTCATGGGGAGGTTTGACTGTGTGTTACGAGTACGTTTATTGTCTCTCCTAGCTCACATCTGTGCCTGTGTTTACTTTTGGTAAGTATTTATAGCACAAAAAATATGTTTTCCTTGTAAGATAAAAAATGTTTTCGTCTAAAGGAAAAAATTTTTGTCTACTTTTGGCAGCCAACAATTCCGGTATAAACTGCTGCCGCAATGGACAATTTTTATCGTCAGATCTGGTACTGAAGAGCAGACCCGACAATTACGCTTATTTCAAGGTGGATTACTCAGATTTTCTGAGCTTGGCGATGGTAAGATGCTTCTTCCCCTGAGAAATGTTGGCCAAGGTGTTATAGACTATAGAGCGGGTGATGATCGTGTCAACGAGATGCAAGGGTTGATGATAATGCATTTGGTTTGGTTCCGGGAGCACAATCGCCTGGCTTTTGAGTTGGCAAGGCTTAATCCTTATTGGAGTGACGAGGAACTGTTCCAAGAGGCACGTCGCATTCTTACAGCAGAGTACCAGCATATAATTTATAACGAGTGGCTTCCTATAATCATTGGAAGGAAGTACATGGAAAAGGCTGGCATAGTGCCATTGACCAAAGGCTACTATAAAGGATATGACCCAAAAATTGATGCTTCCATTGCTAATGCTTTTTCCGTTGCGGCATTCCGTATGGGACATACGTTAGTTCAAGGGCTTGTTAAATTGATTGATGAGCTTGGAAAGGACGATGAAGTAAGCGTCATTAGTCAAAATGATGGCAACGCTCGCCGAACGAGGCAACCCAATCAAGTGGACAAATGGTTGAGGGGGATGGCCCAACAGCCGATCCAGAGCTTTGATCCTTTTGTTACGGAACACGTAAGTTCACCTTGAAAGAAATAGAAAAAAAATCGTGTCATGAAGCAAAAAATTTGCTCGTACGTGAGAGCCATAAATTTACTCTTGCAGCTCAATGGAAGACTGTTCCAAGCTTCAAATGGAGCCTTTGGAATGGACCTTAGCTCATTGAATATCCAGCGTAGCAGAGATCACGGCATTCCAGGTTACAATTCGTATAGAGAGCTGTGCCAAGTAGGTCGTCGCGCTAGAACATTTGATGATTTTAAAGACTGGATTCCACCAGAGGTAAAAACACCTTAATGTATTGCATCGTACTATAAATGGATAGGTACACAGAATACATAATGAAAATTTTGCATACATACAGATTGTGGATAAAATGAGTCTTTTCTATGCTCATCCTGACGACGTTGACCTATGGATCGGAGGAATAAATGAAAGATCTTTGCCTGGCGCACTTGTGGGTCCTACTTTCGCTTGCATTATTGGAGATCAATTTACTCGCTCCAAGAAAGGAGATCGATACTATCATGATATTGGGGACCAAGCACATTCATTTTCTCCAGGTATGATAGCTCAGGGGCAAGGAAAATTGAAGTCATAAACAATCATTTCAATATATAAATGTCGGCTAAGGGAATGATTTTTATGTACTATTGAACAGAACAACTGAGGGAAATTCGGAAGGTTACATTTGCCAGAATTTTGTGTGACAATGGAGATGATCTGGAAGCTTTGCAACCTGCAGCCTTTTTGCAAGCAGACTTTGACTTGTATGTGCTTACAGCTAAATATGCTTTCATTACAACTTACCTATTACAAGGAATATTTATTAAACATTTTAAATATATGTTCAATTTCAGTAATTCCTTGGTGGATTGTAAAAGGAGCACCAGAATACCTAGAATGAACCTTCGCCTTTGGCAAAAGGAACCTACCCCTGTTGTTTGATACTGAACGTTTATAAGCTTATTTAAATACTCAATCATATTTTATAGTATTAAGTCGTATTATTCTTAAATATATTACGTTGATCGTTTAAATATTTATGACTAAACTTATTTTATACATGGCTAAACTTCTTGTATAATTGGAAGAAAAAGTTAGAACGGGAATTTCCATGCTCTACTTGCAAACTGAATTTTCTACTTGAGATAAAATAAATTTATTTATTGAAAATTCAAGATCAATACTATTTTAATGACGTTTTCATAAATTTCTTTTATACTGAGAATGGGCTGGATTCAAGAGGACTTCATATTGAAGAGCACTTGAAAATGGACAAAAAGTTCTACGTAGGGACTTATCATAATATGTTCACAATAAAGCATTTTACCCTTTTGGTTGGCCATATTTTTTTGCTATATTCAACATTCAACATGTAGAGTAACGAAGCACGGTCGGTGCAGTGTATAGAATATGAATTTTTACAAGTTTATACATGCATTATGAACGCAACTTCAATTTTTCATAGCTAAAAATACAAATAGTAAAAACAATACCAAAGCTGAATATCACGGTCAAATAAGTAGCGTATCAAAACGGAATATTCTTCAAAGGCATAGCTTGCATAAAGTCTATTGATTTTAACCTGTCCTCAATCCTAAGGTTAAATATTATACTGTCGACACATATGGTAGATAAATGTAAATGTATTGATGATATGAGCATATGAAACATTGGTGGATTACAACGTAATCAGAATTTGGAAACGAAATAACTATTTTTTCGTCTGTAAAGGTTGCAACATCTAATTTTGTTCTTTTTGCTAATAACTTTTACGTGTAAAACAAACTGGTTGGGAGGAAGCACCGGTATGGACAGATTAGAAAAACTTTCCAGCTTTCATGCGTGCATGCTGAAATATCCCATTAGTATAAAAATAATTTTCTCAAAGTTTGAATTTAATTGACGGAAAAGCAAAGCATTAGGAAAGCATAATATAGAAAATTCAAAGATGTAATAACCGTACCTGTTCCACAAGTACTTTTATATCTTAAGGAAAAATGTTAATCAAATTAAATAATTCTACTCTTATTCTGAAAATATCTATAAGCGTAATTTACCGTATGAGCGAATTCATTACGTAAAATGGGAGTGCTGGTTAGTAAACAGTCTGGTGGCACTAATCCGTTTAAAGCCAATAAAGTGTCCAACGGTTCAAAGTCGAAGAGCCTGGCCCAAGTCGCAGCCGAATCGAATAATGGAACTTCAGTACATCTTTTCGATTTCTCAGGTAAATGTACATCATAATCATTTTAGATAACAATTTAAACATATTATTCCTACTTAACCTTTTATATTAATTTCAAACAGGCTCTAAAAAGAATTCTTTCCGAAACGGAAACAGAAGACAAGCGTGGGGCGACAAGGATAAAGACGCGGGGAAAAACCTGTTATAATAACCATACGTTACTTCCCACCTCATCATTTCTCCCATTGCATACATCAAGTCAATTAATAATTAGACCTTGTAAATCATAGGCATTTAAAAAATGTTTAAATACATAACTGTGGTTGATAAGATGGAAAATATTTTGTAAAATAATCAATCAACAAAATATTGTTAACATTGTGATAATGTCTGTATAATATACCACGAGAGCTCGGCAAATGTTGTGCCAGGGCGTACTATCCGTTTAATGTTCTCTAATTAATTTTGTAAGTATGCCATAATAATGTCAGATAAGAATAAAAACCATTTACTTATATCAGCCAAAGGCAAGGAAATTTACACAAATTACCGTCTATTGAGTATAGTATATATATCGCTGTTTTTACATGATCGCATGTCTAAAGGTGATTTTAGGGGATTGATGGTGTTCACTTTTGTTTACATGCAAAGAAAGTACATAGAATCCTTTAACTGATCATCAGTCATGAATTCTGGAGAAGGCCTCGTAACTTACGACATAACATGCTTGTCAGTTGTGTTACGTACATTGTACATACATACACAGGCTGAAATATGCTTACTTACACTTCACACTTTCATTCAATGTAAATAAAGGTATGCCACAAACTCAACGAAAATGTACATTGTTGTGAAAGTAGATTAAATTATACTATTATACATGCATTTTTGCATTCTGTCTAACTAAAGAATATTGCTTGTATTTTGCGAATATTTTTTTTCATTTTGGCCAGAGCTCTTTTCTTTTCTTCTGCATGAGTGGCTTCTTTGAGTGACATTGTGAAGCCCCTTTACGTTCACGCTGTTC
>JAHZMV010001563.1:0-11134 GCA_027743765.1 Coecobrya sp. COE2 | reverse complement strand
GACAGGAAATGAGTAAAATTAAATGGATTTGCAAAATTTATTTTGATACGTTCCTATAATTCTGATCAGTGTGTGTACACAACATATAAATACATAAATACAGAAGAAAGCCAGTTTTGCGTGTGAATTTCGCGGAATCATTACAAATTGTTGGTGTATCAAAAGGATTCACTTTCACCGTCATATTTTAGAATTTACCGAAGGTAACTGAATTTAGCTCGAAATGATATGTTGCTAAAAATGTTGAAAAGAAACTTTTGTGAGCATAAGGATTTTACACAGGAGTATAATTTATTTGATATCATTCAATCCCTCAGCGATTGATATATATATATTAAGAAATGAACGGTACAAATTGATCTATTTATCTGCAGTAATGAAACTAGAAACAGTTAAGTCGCTCGGTTGTAATTGTAGTAATTATTTTTCTGATGTGCTTTCAGACCTAACCTTAGAAATTTCTTCGTAATGGTTATAAATATTATAAGTGGCGTGCAATATTACCACAATTTATGGAAATTTAATTGAGTGCAGATATGAGTGTCAGTGTTGTTATTTAAAATCTTCTTTAAACTGACACTCATACTACTTACTATTAAATGCATATTGCTTTTGAATTTTATCGTTTTGTGTTCTCCCATCAACTGTCGAGGTAGAAAACTAAGTTATCTTTATACTTTTTACTCAATGCAATGGAATTACTAGAACTATCAATTTTCTCGTTTACTATCTTTCATAAAAACATATGTATCTGTTCAACATCTTATCAGGTATCAGGTTATTCATATAATATTATGGTTCATGTATATTAAATTTAATCGTCCATCTTTTATATTGTAACATAAAGTTGTAGGGAAACGAATCAATCTGAATCTCACTAGGCGTTTCGATTTGCTGTATAAACATATTCTTGTCGTCGACATTTGCATTTATTTTTGTTATTATTATATTTCTTAAACAATACGTAACTGACACCAGATCTGTTACATTTTACTACATACTACACAATTTGTTAAATTAGGAAATACTGTTTTTCCTGAAATGAATGCCATGCTCCCTAATATAATATGGGGTTATAATATCAATGTGTAAAATGTCAAACTTTTGTAAACTAAACCATTCAAATTGTATTCGATGGTCTCTGGAATTTTTGCGGTTTCGTTAACTTTCTTACATTACATTGTATGTAAAAATCTCAGTGCTTGTGTCAAAACCCGGATGGAAGCCATGCTCATGAGAAGCAAAAAAAGAAAGTCGATGACATGTTTATTTGTCTTCGTCTTTCTACTTACTGATTTAAACCATACTGCTTCCATTTCAGGATTCCATACTATGGAATTAATATTTCCAGATTTTCTTCCATTTCATTCACTGTCCGAAGACATGCATCGATGAGCAAGCAAATTCACTATAAGTTGTATTGAGTGAAAAAAAGCTTTTCAGTTATAAGATTTCTTTGGTTTGTCAGATAGGTTGGTAATACAATGGACTGTTCATGCTTTTAACCACTTACTGTATCCAGTCATTCCTAAGATTTTATTGTTGGTTTGGCTCTCATGACTCATGAATTGGGAATAAGAGTTTTGTTGTAATTTCATTCCAAATGCAACAAAACATTAAATAAGATTAACTACTTATCCCTAATGCAATTATTTACAAATAAAATAAAATTCGGTGATGCATTTCACAAACCCAAATGAAATTCATGATGATAGTCCATTAAGAAAATATGTTTTGTGTTTTTTCAGGTTCTCATGTATGAGTTTCTTGGAACCTAAAAGGAACTAATCCATCAAATCTGGAAAAATCTATCAACTGTCCGCATCACAAGATTGATGATTTCAGTCCAGAGTGTGTTTAGAATCTAGAGCCCTTTTTATTTTTTCAGGTTCTCGTGTATGAGTTTCTTGGAACCTAAAAGGAACTAATCCATCAAATCTGGAAAAATCTATCAACTGTCCGCATCACAAGATTGATGATTTCAGTCCAGAGTGTGTTTAGAATCTTGAGCCCTTTTTTCAGTTCAAAATAAACAACTAATGGAACATTTTTGGATTCACGTGTCCATCAGTCTTCTTCTGTTCCTGGCCAGTAAGTGTATATATGCTTTTATTTAAATAAACAAATTCCTTGCTACTTATTATAACATAGTTAACTGTAACGTAGTTTTAGTACACTGTAATGAAACGAAAGTTTGCTTGCATTTGCGACAAATTTTAATGTAAATATACATAAGAGCGAGCACATCGACCATTTGCGTGCTACATTTTGAAGGTTGAAAACGCAATACACATATTATCTTATATTTTAAACATGTTAGCTAGATGTTCTTGTTAAAGTGTTCCAAAAGCAAAAATGGGATTCAATTAGAAAGAAANTGTTCTTGTTAAAGTGTTCCAGAAGCAAAAATGGGATTCAATTAGAAAGAAAAATAAATAGTGATCTTGACACTTGAGGGTGCTGACATGATAAATGGCTGTTCCTTTACCATTCTCAACGTTACACACTTTCCAGATTTTCATACAGAATTATTTGAAAGAGTTATATATTTACATCTCTCATAACGGCTTTTCAAGACTAAACTGTTACAACGATAGAACTGGTTACAAGCTCACCGTGTTCAAGATCCGTATATCGTTTGTTTTTATCTTCAAATAAGCATCACTTGAGCAGAATTTTCTCTAACACAACAATAATAGAAAATGAATTACGTAAGGTAATTACATCAGTCTTATTGATCTTTACAGTTTCTGGGAAAATATTGTATCCCACATTGCATTCCCATAGGTTCCACATCCATGCAAGGAGAATAGGTTTTCCATGTTTCATTCCCCCCGCATTCCAGAAGATCCATTTGAATTCATATCACATAAAAAGTTTATGATCAAAGAAAAAATCTTATTCCAATCACGACGGGTTCATTATGTGTCGTAAACTTGTGATATGTTTTGTTAGTATGGATGACCTGTTTTATATTAAATCTTTTGTTCTGTTATTAATAAATATCGTACTCATGACGGGTTGACAACAATACAATTCAAATACTAAGGATTGGTGAGGAGTGCGCTGTATAGTTCGAAGTAAAGCCAATATTGTTATTTTTAGTCAAAGTAATCACAGATAACGGAACACATAAGGAAGGAAACCAAAACAGCACCTTTTCGTCGACTTCACCTTAATCATTTTCTAACACATAATTTCATTTGATATAAAAACTCAGCACATCCGAAAATGAAAAAGGTGTGATTAAAATCACATAAGCTTTGTACTTCTGTTTCTTATCATAATTTATTTCTGGATTTGTAAACCTATTTAGATAGTCACAGTTATGGGCAAATTGACATTACATATTACATCAATAACCATTGTCAAGTTATCTACTTTTAAAATTATTCACCTTTATCAAAGATTTATTGGGAATTTAATGTGCTAAAATGTGTAATGGGAAAGAGATTGGACACGATTGGTCAGTAAGTTACTGTGCCAAAACGAATCCAGTAAAATTATGGCAATAAAATTTCTACTGCTTTACAATGCATAATATTTCCAAAAAACGCATTTCAATGTTTAGCAGCATATTTCTTGATTTGAGTCGACACAATTTTTTATCTTTGTAACAAATGGTAAATTATCTACAAAGGTTACAACCGCTATGGGTTCAATGGAGTAACACAATTTTACATATGTCTTGCAGATACTAGTAAAAGTTGAAGGAATAAAAGTTAGTTCATCTTCCCATGTCAGTCTGTAAATAGCCTACAGGAATACTAAATAAGTGGGATGAAAGGGAAAGTAAAATAAGAAGAGAGAAAATCCTCTGCGGCAGGCGTTCTGGCATGTATAGGTTAAGCTCAAGTCATTTTCCCTGCTTTTATTCCATTCCTCCTTTTGGCTTTTTCATCCTTTTCAGGATTCTTTTACTTTTTCTTCTGTCTCCAGTCAAATTTATAACTGTGGTATGCAATATAGTAGAAAAGCAGATTGCATTGGGTCAAATTGCTATCATTCCGTTTTTGTTGTGTCTTATGGTTTCATTTTCCATTGTGGTATAAATAAGTAGACATTAAAAGTTTATAAATTAATTAATGATCTAGCTATTATATGCCCTATCAAAACTGTGTGTCATACCAAAGTCCATAAATCCTGCTGTGTCTCTGATTGCTTGATATATTTATGGTAATAACGTCAAAAGGAATAAAATGCAGAAAGCCATTCTTGACTAATGAAATACTCAACAAGGTGAAATGAAAAGGATCATTTCTCCACTCCACCTACCCGCCTGCATGCAACAAAGACATTTCTGCGAACACTGCAAAATAAATGCAAATTTTGGCAAAAAACCGAACATATTTTAATCTACCATTTCTAAAGAATTTTTATTAGGAACGCAAAACACAACACAAGTTTGCATTTTCCACAAAATTTAAGCATCACCGTTTTTTTCAGAGGATTGTATCTTGCATTTCCAAAAGAGTAAAGATAATGAAAACAGCTGCTGGATATGCTTAAATTTACAGATTAGTTCACGAAGACGTACTATTTACTATACTAAAGGATTATTTTACGCTTCTAATTCCGTTTCAGTATTGCCTGGAGTTACTATTTTATATGGTACTTTGTATAGTAACATGGGAAAGTCATCACAATAAAAACTAGCAAAGCGAGTAGTGCTAAACGAATGGTATTTCGTTATGGGGCATACTGCAACCGCCTGTGCTGCTAGTGCTACCTCATCCGTAAATATATGCATTCACCTATATTGTTTGTGAGCTGGAAGAGATTACTACTCCGATGAGCACAGTCTTACCGTTTAAAGCCAATAAAACTTAGTATAAAAGAGAATATTTAATTCCATAGTTCTTACGTTTTGCAAACTCATACATTTGTGTTGAGTACCTTTCCTTTTTTTACTGATGATTATTACAGCAGTAGTAGCCATGATGATGGCATCTTTCAGCTTTCCATTTTCTCTTCGCCGGCATCAGAACAACAGAGCCTTTTGTATGGCAGACAAAAGTGGAGAGGAGAAAATGAAGATATAAATTCGGTGGATTAAGAGCTCTTGTTGAGTTGGAATATTACAAGCTCTTTATCATACATACCTTCATTCTGAATATTTAATGAAACCAGCACCGACAAAATAGAAGAACGTTTAATCTTCTCTGAATATAGTGATGTACGTTAAAATAGTGTATAGTAATTTCGGACAACTAATGGAGCTCTGAGAAACACGTTATATACCTGTAGCTGCTATCATGCTATAATTTTCTGGGCTTCTTTTCGTTTTTCCTAATGATCGTGATAGGATGTAATTAGGGGAGCACTTTTCCATGTATAAAGTGAAAGCGCATTGTTGAGATGGGTTAGAGAACGAGGCTAGTTTTTGGGAGGATCCACTTTATAAATTGAAAGTATCACGTGAAAAATATCGGATAAATTGTAAAAAAAACACAGCAGAACAAATAAATGTGCAAATGCATTAGCGTTTTTTTTCATAAAACTAAACGGTTTCTTCTAAAAAAACGTATTACTTTTTTACAGTGATGACAGTAGTGAATTGGATCTAGTTTGAGTGGATATTTTTCTGTTTGACGTTTCATTTACTGTCTTCTGGCTCGTTTATTTATTTCAGACCGAATCAAGCTGGGCGAGGCAACGGGAAAGAAAACCGGCAAGGATGATTTTGTAACAGTTCATGTACCGGCATTCGTGAGGGAAGGCGGGACAGCATTTCTGAAATGTTTGTATGACGTGGATAATGATAAATTGTACTCGATGAAGTGGTACAAGGGAACCCTGGAGTTTTTCCGTTTCACGCCAAAGGAGTCCCCACCCATCAAAACCTTCCCGACTTTCGGAGGACATGTTGATGTAAGCGATAATGATACTTTTGTTGAAAAATTATTACAGTCCTCTGGGCAAAGTTTAATGTTTTGGAAACATATCCGTGGGAATGTCCACGTGGCATTGATGATTTTTGATGAATAACTCCACAAGATCACACGATCTCGGGAGAAGATGATGAGATCGAGAAATGAATTTCGTCTGAAAACGAGATACTCGTCTAATCCGACATCTTGCAATGCGTCACTAGAACGGAACATGTCTTTGAAAATAAATTGCAGTCGTTACAGTTATTAAACTTTATTGCTATTACGTTTTTTCACAAAAACTGACCAGAAATAGCATGTAATAAGCAGTTAGTATAAAAATGAAACATTTCTGTCCCGCCATCGTATTATGTTATATGAAACAATATTTACTCGATCGATGCGACGGCTGTATTATATAGAAGTGTAAATCTGATTGCAATTTTCATTTTTTTTTCAATGCACTCTTTCAGCTCAGATTATCCAACACCTCAGACGTGGCTCTGGTAAATGTGGATCTTAATATGACGGAAAAATACACGTGTGAAGTGACTAAGGATTTTTCCAGACTACACCACATCAATGAGAGGTGGCAAGATGACTGTTGTAGGTAATGTCATTAAATTTAAAGTCTGCATAATATTTAGTCAGGTTGGTCATTCTCATACCTACATTAAGTGCTTGCAAATGTAAAGATGCCATTTATTTTTTCCTGTCCTACTTCCTTCCCAAATCGTTTGATAAAAATCCTCGTTTTTTTCTGAGAAATACTGAAAATGCAAAAAATATATCGGTGGCCCTATTATCACCATTTCCGCAGTCATAAATGTAACGACGTATATGAATAGCGGTCGTGCCCTAATGTTACCGATGATGATTATGATAATGTCATTGTGAAACATAACTTGCATAAGTGTTATAGCAGCAGCAAGACATCATGAAGCCAAAACCACAATATTTGACTATGTCGTTCAATAAAAGTAGTAGTACTTCGTCAGAATGAGTCGTTTTAAAGCTGAAATGCAATCTATGTGCTTTCACCCGCTTTATTTCTCTTTTTTTAGGTTTTTAGCCATTTATGTGTAGTATGTCTCTACGACTGGTTGAGTTTTTGTAGAGAAGAAGGAAATAAAACAAATAATGTAGCCGGATTTGAGTACAGTGTTAGTCACGTTTTATCATGTGTCCGGTCTTATCGTCATCAACAACTTTGTTAAATCCTTCCGGCTTGCTGACCCAAAAACCACACACTCTTGTTGTTTCACAAATCCAGGGTTTGTGGCAGTTGTTTCTGTTATCTTTTTCCATCCGTTTTCACTTGACTGGAAAAACTTTCACGTGTTCATTCCAGCCAGTCTCACAGAATCGTAGTTTCCAGGAGCATTGAAACAATATTCATGATACAAACAAACTATACACATAGGCTTATTAGTAAACTGGAAACAAGGATGTAAAACTTACCACTTTATCTAAACATTTAATCTCATGTTTTTTTCTTCTTTGGAATGAAATAGTAGTAGTAAATTATATACGAGATAAACTTGAAATAGGGGAAGAAATTCTTTCTAGAATGTGCTTTCTCCAAAAACCTTTTCAACCTTGTATGTTGGGGGTAAAAGTGAAATAAGAGTCAAATGCGATTTTAGCCTCCAGTAATAGAATAATAAAGTTAGAGAAACACGAGTTTCGCAAGATAGTAAAAAGTAGAAGGCTATTTTTGCAACTCGTGTAGGTTAGATACAGGCATTCTCTGCTTTAGTAGAATGCTTTGGCACGTGTCTAACTGGAGAATAAATATTTACTTAATTATTAAGTCTTAATATGATAGTTACGATGAGGATTCACAAAGAATATTGCAAGGCGATATATTTATATAGTTTTTAATAATTTCTTTTATACGTTTCCCTTCCAGTAGTTGCGATTTGGCGATTTCTGGAGTTTTGACGAAGCAGCACGCCCCATAATTATTATTAATGATTTTAAGTGGTACTTGAAACTGTAGATTTTATGCTTCATACACCTAATCGGTTTCAAACAAAATGCAACGTTGTTGTTAAAATAATATTTACTTGGCTATTATGGTAATTATATTTATTATTTTGGTTGCAGCATCGCCTGAAAAACGACCATCTATATCAACAACAAGAAGGTTTGCATCCATCGGGGATACTCTCACCGTTAACTGTACCTCATTTCGCTCAAGCCCTATCGCCAACATCACTTGGCTGCTCAATGGATTTCCGGTATGCCATTATTTCTCACTTCCCGAATAAAATATTGGCCTTGTTTTGATTATCGTTGCAAAAATGTTATATGTGCTCAGGTCGGTCCACACTACCTAACTTCTCCATTCACAAGTCGAGATGAAGATAACAAGGAAACCATAACAATTGGGCTTAATTTCACTGTCCGTCAACAACACTTTATTCGAAGTCGGATGACAATCACCTGCCAGGTACGAATTGAACCTGATATGTACTTTGATTCGGAAGAGGTCCACATTATGGAACAGGATAGCCCCAAGATATCATCTGTCGCCGATAATTATTCTGCCGACAACCGGAAAAAATCAGACAGTGGCCGCATAATATACAATGCAGGTACATCTAATAAACGAATATCAATTTCAGGAAGCATATTTGAATCCACCATTACTTCAGTCTTTATTTTCGTTCAGACAAGGAATTAAAATTTCAATGATCAAATTTTGTTTTCTCGAATTTCCAGGTACCTCTCCGACCATTCCTTCCGCAATCTGTATAACTTTTATGCAGTTATTTCTTCGTCTAGTCGTTAATCGTCAAAGTCATAATATGCAATTATAGAGCACGTCAGTATTTATCTTGTTTACCTCTAGTCTAATCCTCTTGGGCTTGAGAGGAAGTGGAATTCCCACCGAAGCCAATCCTCGTCAGCTTCAAGAAATTATATAAATAACTACATTTACCTATGTAATTTCTCTCTGCATGTATGCTTTTAAATTAAAGTTTCTTCTATGAAAACTCTTCAAGGATTATATTACAATCGAATAATTTAAACTTTTTGGTATGAATGATTTATAATATATTATACCTCAAGTTTAATAATAAATCTTTTTTGAAAGAAAATAATCCTGCTGTTTGTTGATCATCATCCTCATCTCATTCCTTGATTCATATATACATGTATTAAATAAAATCTGCACATCTCATAAAATATTGCTATGTGAACACAAATTAATTTATTTGCACGCGAAATCTTTCAGAAAATTCAATTGTGTAGGTGAAAACTCGCTTCCTTAGAAATTGCACTCTATATTTGAGTTTTAGAATATGGTTCTCCACCAAAATGGCAAATCCGTTTAGAATCACTTTCACCAGAGAAAGTTACGGATAACTCGATTTGCATGATAAAAACTCGATTGATAAAATTAATAGCATTGCTCAATTGATGCTATATATATTTTGACGGAGAAAACTACTGTTATCTTCTAGAAGAAATCGTAGAACGTTGGCATATATTTTTGCATAAAATGGAATACTATTCACATGTTTTCATTTGTAGTAAACATATCTACTGCCCCACAGCCGAAAAGCACGAAAGAGTAAATTTGATTGTACCTGTCTTTACTCGTTTATGCAAACAAGAACCGTATTTTCAAAAAGTGTTTCCGCTCCAAATGTATTTAGGAAAGTGCGTATAATTTAATTGGAAACGTGTCTACTAGCTTTGCCACATTAAATATTTGCCTCAAGTAAACATCTCTGAGTTCGAAATTGGGTAATGCGGAGACGTGGGTGTACGGTATATGTAAGATATTTATACGGATACGGAAGAAGTAAATTTTCAAATTTAAGTGTACTACCTTCTCATTCGACTTTTTTCTTGATAACATAATGCAGTGAAATGCTCCCCATTGTTAGCGTATTTGAAAAATATATTTTGATGGTGAAATAGGATTTTCTCTCTACTTTTCTCTCTCTTTTTCTCCGTGACCCATATTCGTATTTTAGGTGGGTGTATAGCATGAAAACAGTTTATTTGTAACCGGAGAAAATTAATTTTTTTGCAGCATTTTATACCTATTGTAAAATTGTGCTGTTTAGAAGTTGTTTTCATCCAATATAGTTTTCTGTATGAAATGCATCAGACGAAAACGTCGAAATATAAATACACTACTCTTCAATGATTCTCATATGACTGAAAATAAACTTCTTGATGTTTGTTTGTGTAAATATTTCACAAATTTCAGATTCTATGCTTCAAGATTAGATTAGATTTCAAGAAACAACTGGGGGGAGTACTTACTGATGATTTCAATATAATAATACACTGATTAAAAAAACGCTTCTGCAAAAAAGCAAGTAATATTTTAGTAATACTTTTTCCATATAGCTTGAAAGTATAAAAGATTCGTATTGCTAGTCATTACTTTTTACGCAAAGAAATTTATTACGGTCTTAAATTTTCAATCGAGAAAAATGTAAATCGCATTATTAAGCTCATATCCGAATGAAACTCTGGGAGCGGATTCACAGAAAAACGCTTTGTTTCTGGATTAAAAAATCCAAATCAAATCGCCAACATATCGCGATTAACTTTGGTATTCACTCCTGAAATAAGGATAAGATTAGGATAAGATTTGTTTTCAATCCGGATTTGTTTTTCCATCAAGTATGGGGTATGGTGATACTCGCGTTCACATATCAAGCCACCTTTATGCTATGTATGGACACAATAATAACATTGCTACTCGAAACTGTAATACAAGTTGTTTAGTGTTACAGCAAACGGTTTTAACGTACTATTTAGTTTTAACTCGTTTGTTTTAATTTTCAAAGGCTCATTTTAAATTAATTGTTTTAAAATAATAATAACTAATATTATGCCGTCTGCGAATACGGAAGAGACGACAATTATTATATTCTATCCACGCACTAACTTATTATAAATTTACTCATTTCTTATCTTGATTTTTTCTTCACACCTTAATGGAAACAACAATGGTAGCGTCATTAAATTCTCGTTGTGACTGAAACGTCGCCTTAACTGAAAACAGCTCTAGTTCATTCTTTGGAACTGGTGAGTCACGACGAAATGTTTATTTCAATCACGGCCACTTTCAGTTAAAAAACCTTATCGTTTTTAAATGACAGTTGTAAAACTGGTAATTTTCTTAAACACATTGTGGTCATTGGCGTCTCGTGTTAACTCTGCGTTTTATAACTAGGTGCTCCTTATAGTTTACTTCCACCGCACATCTAACTTAACCTCTAGCGCTTAAG
>JAHZMV010001562.1:0-13044 GCA_027743765.1 Coecobrya sp. COE2 | reverse complement strand
ATTTAGTAAAGTTAGTATTCCAACGAGAAAGCGACATTGATACCAGACTTTTAAATTCTGCTTTAGTACTGATATTTCGATAGGATACAACGTCACTCGGCTAACAACTTTATAAAGTGTGAACATAAGGAACATGCAGATCACTTTCATACCCTTGGCTTGTTTACTTACTATGAAAACAAATAATAAGCTTGGGTGTTGATTTAATGTTGTGAGAAAATATAAAAAATATGACATCTTAATTTTTAAGTATTCAAACAACTTATAGAAAATTTCATATTCTTGTGATTTTTGTTGCATGCATTATACAGGATAATCTTTTTTAATTTCCAAATATTACTTCACCAGTTATTAAATTTTCAAATTTTAAGTAAACCTAGGAGGACGACATGTTAAGATTACAGTGTTTGCCAATTAAAGGATATTTAGGTTTCAATGTTTCGATTTATTGTATTGTTCATCTCTAAGGCTTTTAGACAATATACAGCCATTTAAAAAATAGAGTTTGCTCTTATCATTTAAATTAACTTGCCATCAGAAAGCGTACATTCTACAGTTTAGTCGGAAATCCTAGAGATGGGAATAAATTCAAAAGGTCCGTACAATAAAGAATAGAACTACATTCTAGCTATTTCTTAATTTTGTAAATAAAAATACTGTGTTCCGTTAATTATTATCCTAATAATGAAAACTGTACATTATTCCATATCCTTGGCTTACGTTTGTGTTAATTTTCAATACATTTTCATTTGGTTCGTGTCTGACAAAACCTTTTAATTTGTACCTGGCAAATAATGGCACATAGCAGATGTGTGGAATATAATTAGACTAATTACTTAAATACCTATGCTATAAAATTTAAGCACAGTAGATAATTAATTAATATATGTCTTTTTCTAGCCAACGCTAAAAAACCATTTTTTAGCAAGTCAGTAAAAAGCTTCAAAATGACATACCTGCAAAACTTTTTACCAAAATTCTGGCAGATAATAAATAGCTGGTGTGCCGGTCGAGTATGTTTTATATTGTTTGCTTTTGTATTGCATGCTTGTACATTATTTCATATCCTTGGCTTACGTTTGTGTTAATTTTCAATACATTTTCATTTGGTTCGTGTCTGACAAAACCTTTTAATTTGTACCTGGCAAATAATGGCACATAGCAGATGTGTAGAATATAATTAGACTAATTACTTAAATATGCTATAAAATTTAAGCACAGTAGATAATTAATTAATATATGTATTTTTCTAGCCAACGCTAAAAAACCTTTTTTTAGCAAGTCAGTAAAGCTTCAAAATGACATACCTGCAAAACTGTTTACCAAAATTCTGGCAGATAATAAATAGCTGTTGTGCCGGTCGAGTATGTTTTATATTGTTTGCTTTTGTATTGCATGCTGTTATTTAAAAATCAATCATTTTTTAGTTAAGATTATTTTACTACACGTCTTGTTACATGCAAAATATACTCCCAAGTTAACAAATGTAATAATTCTGGAGACTGGAGTTAATTTTCTAACAGAGATTTTAATAAAAACAACCTTTCAATTTTGGATAACTTCTGATTTGTTAATTTGCTTTGTAATCGTAAATACGTTATGTTCTAATTGTAATAAAAATAACAAAAACGATATCCGAAACAAATAATTATAAATAATAAAGAATTCATATTTTTCTCTTTCAATTTAGAAGAAATGCAAATAATTAAACAAATTATTCAAAGACAAAAATAAATAATGATGCATATTTTTTTAAATAAAAAGAAAGAATGTGCTTGAAGTGGTAAAAATAGCACTAGATTAGTAGCTGTAAAAATAAAATTAAAGTAACAACAGCTCTGGAGGCTCGATAATAGCAGTGAATATTGTCATTAAAATCAGAGAACACATGTTGCAGAGTATCTCATGTTTCCACTAAATGTCTAGCCAAATAATTCAATATCTGTGTTGTATAAACTACATATATACTAGTTTCACCCATCGATATAATGAAAGTCTGCATTTTGCACATTTAATTTTGTAATGATTCCTACGTCACTGAATTTGGAGTATGCTAATGCATCCTACCTACAAGCTGAAAGATATTAAAAATTTAACTATAGCGTATATTAATGAAGCTATGAAAACTGGCATGGTTCTAAATATTTAAATTATCTAACAATTATTGAACTTTACAAAAGCTTAAGCGCTCTGATCGTGTATTCAATGATGTTGTCAGTGTTGATTGGGAATAATAAATCAATTAATCCATGCAAGAAAATTATTATTTAATTGGATGATGTACAAGTGTACTGGCTACTTAAGTAACTTTCTTTTATGTACTTACAAACATTGCAGTTGATGCTGTAAGAGTTTGGTTGTAAAACGGCTAAGTTTTGGTATGATCCTGAAAAATAAAAATTGGAGTGAACTTGGAGAAAACTTTATTGAAGTGAAGATATGATTTTTCATCAAGTATATTTAAGTTGAAGGTTTGCGGCTAAATTTTACTTTATTAGTTTTAAACATTTTGGTTGACTTCGAGAGTAATTAGAGCATAATACCTGCAGCTACGCAACATTCTCCTTTTAGCTAAATGAAATTTTGTATTATTTTTTCCAAGAGGATATGTTTCGGAGTTTTACTTTGTTGTAGAATAATTGGCGACTCTTTTAAAGTTCAAAAACCAAGTTCGTTACACAAAATATTCACACCAAAATTGCATGATTTAAGGAATTTAGTTTGTAACTCGACGTCGCTAAATGATAAATCTGAATAAATTTCACAAGAATTTCTATCAGGTTTTTGGTAACACTTTTAATTAAAGGTTAATGGAATTAATCAATACTAATCTACTATCTGTTTAAGNAATTTTGTATTATTTTTTCCAAGAGGATATGTTTCGGAGTTTTACTTTGCTGTAGAATAATTGGCGACTCTTTTAAAGTTCAAAAGCCAAGTTCGTTACACAAAATATTCACACCGAAATTGCATGATTTAAGGAATTTAGTTTGTAACTCGACGTCGCTAAATGATAAATTTGAATAAATTTCACAAGAATTTCTATCAGGTTTTTGGTAACACTTTTAATTAAAGGTTAATGGAATTAATCAATACTAATGTACTATCTGTTTAAGTGTAGTTCTTACGAGGCAAGAGTTACCATCACTTTTAACTAACACGACACACATTAAGAATAAAAAAAATATTTATAAAATACTTGATTGAGTTCATGCTTTATGTTGCTAATGTCCTTTCTCTAGGAATCAGTCAATTAATCCTAATATCAAAGATATTCTACTCACATGGCGTGACTTTCAGTTTATGACAATTTAATACTTACTTACAAATAAGGATGTCGATTAAAATTCCTTCCACCAGATGTTTTTTTTTGTAATTCAACAAACTTTAGGCATTGTTTTCTGTTCTGAAGAAGAATACTAAATTAACAGCACAGTTAAGATGACCCGTGAAAACAGACTGAAGACATGACTTGATTGGACGACATATGAGGTAGTAGCTCTTAAACAATCCGTAAATAATTCCAGATACCATATTTTACCAATTCTACATTTCGGAACGTAATTTGAATCTCCGTACGAAAAAACCTTCAATTAACTCTATATATATAATTTGATTTGTATATTATGGTCAGTTTGTCTGTTATTAATTCAATAAAAGGAAAATCCCTACATTATAATTTTCACCAAAGAAGTTTTAAATTGCTTTAGACAGTAGTCAACTGACCATAATGATTCAATGAATTTTACTACTACTGACTTTTTTGTAAATATTTGACATTCGTAAACAGAATATTTGAATAAACTGGGGTTGGTCGACTAAAGGTTTTGCTTGTAAATAATCTAGGAGGTATATAAGTCTTCTGACCTTTTTAGATATTCTTAATGCAGTTATTTCATACTAAGTTCTTAATTAACCAAATAAAATTTGGTTGGATAATATCAGTATGGTTCGTGGAAGAAATTAAAAGGAACTATGCAATTTCTTGTGGTTTGGGATGAATGATGAGTTTGGTTAGACTATGTAATTAAGTGTGGTTCGTGAGAGAAATTAAAACGAATCCGTCAACTTGTCGTTTCTTGGGTTGAAGGACAATTTTGGTTAGACAAATTTAATGTGGTCATGAGAGTGAATAAAAGTCAACCGCACGATTCTTTTATGTGTTATGAAAAAAAATTTGGTTACGCAAACTAAATGTCGTTCGTTTGAAAATTAAAATGAACCACACAATTTCTTGTATTTTCGGTTGAACGGCAATTTTGGTTAAATTAATTTTGGTTTGTGAGAGAAATTAAAATGAACCATAGAATTTCCTGTATTTTTGTAGAAGTAGTGGAATTAGGAACATATGACAAAGAATTATTACTTGAGAAGAAATTAGAATAACTTATTGTTTTAAAGTGAGCGAAATTGGACATCTAGAAAGGACTAAACAAAGTAGTTACAAGAAAGACGCAGCTCTTTTCTGAACAAATAATTTCTTCAAACCAAGCTTAAGTAATTAACCCAACAAAAATGTTCTGTTAACTGCATTGGATAGTGGGAGTCGTTTCGCCGCCAATATTTCTAAGAATGTTTTCATGGAAAAATAACCGCTTTCCAATTCCTCAAATTTAACGCTAAATTCTCACTAATGTTCACCTGTTGCGTAAGTAGAAGGTACAGGTCACGAGAAATTACGGTGGAGAAATATAATTGTCATTTCAAAATCGACTTACTTCTTGCATGATTATGCACAAAATTTGCGTGTTGCAATTTCCGTCAAAGAGTTTCCATTGTGCCACTCAATTTCACATTACACATCAGTCAGCGTAGAACACTTGCTTGCTTTCATACAGATAGACCTACATACAACTTGGTAACATTTTACGCTCCAAACAATGTAAAATTTAGTGAATGGGTATGATTTATTGCATGACTAAGGAATCATATTTTTCTTTCATGCATCCCGTGCCACCATTGCTGCATGAATAAACGCTTTTGGTTACTAATATTCAAATTACAAAACCTCAAATATTTTGTCTAAGCTACATCAAGCTAAAATTTTATACCTTATTTATTGCAAACACAAAGAGAACGATTGGAATATAAGGGTTTGTCCTTGAAACTTGCTTCATATTATGTTTCATAGAAACAATTGCTGGACATTTGGGGAGGGAAGTAACGGTATGTAAAAGGCAAAAAATGAAGCTAAATAATTCAAATAGATCAAATAGATTTTATATTCGTGGATATACCATGCAAAATCTGAAATTATGTTCAATAGTTCATGACATTTGTGATTGTACGAAATATTTCAACGCCGTCCAATTAACAATTCAACCGTCACTGACAAATTATACTTTACAGGTTTATGCTGTAGTATGTGTTTGGTTTTTTTATTTGATTTTTTGTGTTAGATTGGATGATTACAATACTGGCCAGAAACCGAGTTTGAATTTAAGATTGACGTTTTAAGAAAAAATGAGAATATTTAGTCAGCAGTGACGGAGATGAGAATAAATTGAGTGGGCCAATACTGAAAAATAACTAGTACTTACTAGATTCTAGGCCGCTATTTGTTTAATTTTATAAATAAAACTACTGTTTTCTATTTAATTGTTATCGTGACAATAAATGCTCCACAATATGCCATATAATTGGGTTAACATTCAATGCATATTTTCATTTCCTTGGTATTTGAAAAAAGGTTTTTGTACCTAGTAAAATATAGGAAAGAGCAGATGTTTAAAATAGAATCAGCGCAATTGGTTAGATATGCTGTAAAACTAAGTATAGTAGATAATTAATTAATATTTGTCTTTTTTAAATTCTTTAAGCAAATACTATAAAACCCTTGCTCAGCGACTTTATGAAGCCACCTGGCATAATATTTAGCAAAATACCGGCATATAATAAAGAGGTGGCCTTTAGGTATAGTAAGTTTTATATTGTTTGCTTTTATTATTGAAAGTTTCTTTTAACTTTTAAAACTCTTTACCGTTATCTTATTGTCTTGAGTGTTGAAGTATTTTTAGATGCTTCGATTGAGTTATGCTTCCAGAGCATATCCGTTTAAAACCCGAATTCAAGTGCCGGTTTAAAACCAGAGTGCGACAATATTGAAGCCACCGGTACAAAATATGAAAATCTGTCAAATAAAAGTCGCTGTTATTTTTAAATTAAGATCATTTTACTACCAGTCTTGTTAAATGCAAAATGTAGTCCCTGATGATAAGAATATAATAATACAGGAAATTCAATCCAATTTTCTAGCAGTGACCAATCCAATCCAATTAATGACAATTTTGCATTCTAGTTGCATGTTCCAGTGGCGTAGGGCTGAAATTTTGTATGGAGTATTTTTTCATAGGGTGCTACCAAACCAACACCAAAACATAATATGATGTACAAGGGGGGTCACGGCCAAAAAATGTTGTTCTTTACTAATGGCTTAGATGAAATTCTTTGAATTTCAAATCCCTAACCATTTTACTATTATAAAAGAGCCGATTTCCCTAAACTATGTAAATAAAAATAGAGTATGTTTAAGGTACAAAATAATCGTATGCTGACCCCGTTGGCACGGAATAATGCTTACATTTTAAGTACAGTGAAGGTTGCTCTTGCATGGTGAGTTACATATGATTGGCGACAAGATTAAAATAGCGTAATTGTTCTGTTGCAAATAATATTTTGTTTCGTAATTTTCTATATCATATTAAATACAATAACGGATTTAAAGAATGTATTTGCTTCAAAAATGTTTCTAGTCTTGTTACAGTAAGATTGTCTCATTGAAGTTATGCTGGAAATTATAATTGGAATTATAAAAGGAGTATACATTCATCGGTCAACATTTGCAAATTGTCTCCACAAAACCCTCGCTTGTATTAATTAGCATCCCAAAAAGATTATTTTGATCATTTAGAAATTATTACTTTGCTATTTCCATTTATAAAAATGCCACATTAGAGATAATTGAATCTGGGACACCGCTTTTGATTTTGTTTCTTATGTGCATTACTTTAACGCCGTTTATTATCAAATATGACTCCAGTTAGGCATGATTCGTTATAGATAATCTATTTGCGCGAAGGGTTTTCTTGATTTCGTGTGCAAACTCATATGCTAAAGTATGTCACATTATGTTATATCTAGTTTACAGAATGTACAGATTGAAAACAACCATTTAAGCATGGTGTCTACTATTTATATTAAATATAAGTTATGCGCCGTAAAATTCAATCACAAAGATATTTATTTAGCTTCTAACAAGCTAGTTTTAAGCCAACCTTTAGTTCAATCATAAAAATAATAGTTAGCTTTTGCACAGAAGAGTTTGGCACTTGAATAATTCCAAACTTTCAAATTTTAATTCGATAAAAATATTTTGATTTTTCTGAAACAAAAATAAACGTGTTACAATAGTTTCGTGTAGGTATAAAAAATCTAAACTGCAGCGCCAATTCATAGCTCAGGTTCTAGTGACACGGAGTAACAGGAAATTTGTAAAAAAAATTTAAAAAACACCACTTACTAAAAAAATTCAATCTTTGCAAATTTAAAAACTCATGGCTCATAAATCGGTTTTCTTTTTATTATCCATAATAACTCAAAAGCAATGTTGCAGGATACGTATAATTTCTCTTTTTTTTATTTAACCGTCCTTTAGACATTTGTAATTGGGTACGCGGTATCGCAATTATAAAGTATTTTATATCATTTAAAAAATGTTTTTGCAGATTATCTTTCAGGCAGTTCGACGTCTCTTGGATTTGCATTTTGTAGAGCGTGAACACCAGCAGTTCCAAGGTTCCGTGACGATGCTGCAAACGTTTGTTTTGTAGATAACATGTAATGTGTCTCCATAAAATTTGAAAATAAGATAAGTCCTTAATTCCTGTAGCAAATTATCCTCATACATGTTCAACATGCAGCAAAACTTAACCATTCTACATTTTGAATTGTAAATGCTTCTCAATTACATTCGGAAAGTCAGGTTGAATATTATTCACAATTCAAAGGCAGTATTTTAAAGTAACATTACCAAATTCTTATCACACCAAAGAAGGGACCATAGCATCTTGCATCGTGATTATTCCATATGCTGGCATAAACTGGTAAAGTGTCGTTCATTTAGTGCAATTATATTTACATTACTTAAATGTAACTAATTTTAATTTTATAAATAAGGCTTAATTTTGAAAACAGAATCTAAAATTGATGTTTTATATTTAAAATCCGGAAAGATAAGGATTACAGAGCTGTTTTTGACATATCAAATAGTACAATGTATTTGTGACTGAAGCGTACTGTAAAATATATTTGAATATATATAAACTAAGAGGACAGTTGTATTCTTTTCTTTTAAGTTATTGTTCCTGTTTAGAGTAAAATGTAGAAGTTGGAAAATGTAGAATAGTTTCCAGAATTTGTAAATTCGTCATTTACGAAAAAACAAATGAAAAAAGATAACAATTGTTTTTTTTCTTGAGCTCACGTAGATTATCCGGAAGTGAATCGGTTCGACGTCATTCAGTTTTGAATGTTGTGAAATGTAACATTAGTAAGCCTAAGATTGTCATATCCCAGTCATATATTGCCATAGATGTGTATGATGAAAAGTGAAAAATCAATTATTGTATTCGAAAAACAGGAACTAACTATTCGCATATTAATATTGAAACTGTTGATTTAGAAGAGTAAGTAAATTAGTCATTTTATGCAAATTATTAGTTTGGATGTTTTGCACATGCTATTTTATTTCACAGATTACTTTGCTCACTGAATTTTTAAATGATTTCTTGTAAGCCAAAACAAATATATTACTTGTTCGAATTTAAACCATGGAAATTACAGTGAAGTAGTCTTTGTCCAAATTAAAATTTGTATTGAGAGGTGGAAGATGGAAGGAACAAGGAATAGACACAAAATATTATAAAGCACGTGAACAAATACTGCGTTCAGGCCGTCAGAAGATGCGTATATATTCCCCTCTTAATAAGGAAGATAGAAGCTCTAGGGTAAACAATGTAATATTACAACGCATTATTTCAATGATTTGCATCTCGCATTGTTCGGAGCTTTGAAATTGATAACTAATGTTTATCACTGCACTATTATTTTCGTATTTCATTCTGGTAATTGTGGAAAGTAGAATGCTCTGAGGTAATTTTCGCTGGTGTTTACCTTTTTGAATTTGAATAAAGAATTATTGTTAACAAAGAATGTATATTAATTTCAGACAGTGCAGTACAGACTTACTTTGAAATAGAATACTGTGCCTTTGTTCAACGCAGATGGATTCTGAGATTTCGGGAGACTTCTGCAACATGGCATGCAATCATATTAGGTTTAGGTTTGGTTTGAAAACGTAATATATCAGATTTTTATTCTCCCTTCGTGTGCACAATGTTAATATTTTTTGTGAGAGGTCAGTTTTTGACATCATTCCTACTTATCTACTAACACCCAGGAATGTATTTATTCCAAAACAAACTATCCGTAAGAGGAGAACATGGGATTTATATATATAAATAAATATATATTTAAAAATTGATATTTAAGACACCTTCTTTGATTTGGTGAAATGAGAGCTCTTCAAAATTGCTTTTCTAGAGTTTATAAATGTGACGTCTTAAGTTTTAAATATCATTCAGAGCAAGAAAAAAATTAAAAACGTAAAGTGATTGTAATAATTATTGGTGGTATTAGACCAGATATTTTTCAACCATTTGTTTCATCAGGAGTTAGTTATTAATATAAATGTTTTATTGTAAAGCTACAAGGACGACATAATTGAATCGATATGATGCTAAGCTAAAATATCTCTTAGGTAGAATTGAAGCAATCATCTTTTGTATTAGCATTTCGTAAGTATGCAGTGAGCTTTAAATTTGGTTTTATCGTTATTATTTTTTAACTTGGATCTCAAACATTAAATGATGGAAGAAAAATATCCAATTGTAAATCAATCTAATTTTAGTAGTTATAAGTATGATATGGTTAATGAGCAGAAAATTATTATCATTGTATAAAGTAGTAAGAATGAAAACTTCAGGAATCAAGGAAACACTTGCATGAAGTGTATTCATTTAAGAGTAATTATTTTTAAATAAAGTAGTTTCCAAGATAAGATACTTTTCAGATGACATTTAACCCTATTTGTTAGCAACTAAAAATTGGGTAGTAATTCTTTTTAACGTTGTAAATTGTTTTTCCAACACTCAACGTGAGATATCGGGTAGAACGTTTCCCCTTTGGTAATAAAAACCTCTCACCCAATCGTATTGTCCTTAATCCAACAACATACCATGGGCTTATATAACATATTCAAATTTTGTGCATTCAAGATTTCGCAAAATTGATGATTATAGCTGAAAAATAGAGGAAGCAAGCAAATGCCAAGTAAATATATTTTGTAACTGTGACAGTTTTATTCTAATGTTAAAGTACAAGAATCGAGATGAGTATTTATGAATTATTAAAATAATAGCAGTAATTTGAATTATGTTTACTCAATCCTTGCAGAGGCGAAAGTGATACAAAATTCTGCACACATTTCATTTATCCAGCTGACAAAGAACCTAAAATAACTATTCATTGCAATTACTGTCTTGTTATATATTACAATATTATTCATAAAGTATAACATAAATGGCAATAATTAAAATATATTTCAGCCCTCTCGGTTTTCCTATTATATCAAGTGCTGTACAGGTTACAAATACTGGCTACGTCAAGGATATATATTCATTTCATTAGGATAACATTGACTAAACATATATTCTAAGTTGTATTCTGAAATTCAATTAAGAATGTTAGATATGCTACCTAAGTAAGTAGATCAATAAACATATAGAGTTCCACACAGTAAAGCTTGATACATTAATTATTCCAACGATTCGCTTTTCAATTTGATAAAACATTTAGCTGTATCTGAACCTGTAAAGTATGCGTATTAAAAGGATTAATTAGAGATTTCGCATTGGTATGTATAAAAATCCACATTATCTCAGATTTAACGATGATACGACAACAAATTACGTTGGGATCTAAATTTTTTGGCGACAACAGTTTTTAAATTTTACTTATTTTAAAAAACTGTTGTTCAATATTTAAAATTCATAATAATGGTGCAAACAAAAACAGAACCTGAAATGTTCTATAATTGGACCAAATTTTCGATGTTCCCTCTGCAAAAAAGCAGATACGCTTAAAATAATATACATAGTCGTAACTACAGTGAACCCTACTTGTAATTAGTTTTATAGAGTATTGTCAAAAGGGACAAAATAGTAATAAAACATTATTTCACATGCATGTTTTAGAAAAAAGAATTTCGGGATATTTAGTATCGAAGAAAATAATTGATGTATATTGTAAACTATTAATTTAATTGTTTACAATCAATCTGTAACCAGAGTGTTATATATGAAATGTTGATCCAACCTAATTTAAAATTATTCCCAAAACACTATCGACTCGAAAAATTGGAACTTTTTAAAAACTAATGGATTCTTTATCGGTAATCTGATTATTCTTGTTGATGACTCAATGCGAAGCTACAAAATCTCACAGTTTTTGGATTTTCCGTTCATTTAGTTCAATCATATTTGTTAATGCTGTATTGCAGCTGTTGTCTGATGTCAATTCTACAAATCACTACAATGAATGAATAAATTTATTCCAAGACAAAGTATTCGTAAAGGAGAACAAGGATATTTCAGCGCAGTATTACTCATTCATGAAAATAATATTACATCAAATAAAGTGATAGTGATAAAATAAATTCTAAAGATTTATTATTACACATTATTTTTGAAACAGTTCGACCTCATTCAGTGTTAAATGTTGTGAAATGCAACAACAATTCGTTTAAGATCATTTTCCAAGACCATCATCATACGACCCAGGGTCATAGATGAATATGTAATGTATTGCTTAAATGTAAAATTGATAGGTCAATTATTGCATTCATAGAATTGTAGTACGTCGCTCATATTGATAATGTCGATTTCGAAGAGTCATTAAGTCATTAAATCAATCCTTACATGCAAATTATTAGTTTAGGTATTTTTCACGAGCTGTTTGCTTTCATGTATCATTTTGTCTCTGAATTTTTAAATTATTTCTTGGAAGCCAAATAAAAAAATTACTTGACAGAATTTCAATCAAGAAAATGACTGTGCAATCATCTTTCTGCCTCCTAATTAGGATCTGGATTATGATGACAATTGTAATGAAAAGTGGAAGAAGGGAGCAATAGACACGAAGATATTCAAAAACATGCAAACATATATTGTGTCTGAGATATAAGAAGGCTAGTTCTAAGATTTCTTAATTTCAATAAAACATACCTTATCAACCAGAAAGTATGCCTTTTAATCTCCCTGATATAATCTCCATGATAACCAAAGACCATATGAGTAAATACTTTAGCAACATTCACATTGCATAAACCATAGTTTGTGCGTCAAAAAATCATTATTGTGAGTGAACCTTATCCATTGGACAGTTCTAATTGTTAACACATCTTCATATATTTTCATATGCTATTTAGACTTAACAAAAACTCGTGAAATAGTAAGTAATAGGCGTTTTTGTCGTGTAACATGTACCATGAAGCATTCTCGTAATTGGTTGTTAAAAATGTTATACTCCAAAACCCTTCGGCTGGCCCTGACCCATTTTCCCCATTTTTACACTGGGAGATACGGGTCTGTTAACTGCAAGCAGATTTAGTTTTTTCCAATTAACAAGCTAAATTCTAACTTTATCACACCAGGATAGGAGAACAGAGACCTGTACTAACTTTAAAACGCATTGCTGGCATAGATAAACCAAGTGACGCTTAAGTTCTCAATTTGAGTACTCAAGTACTCAAGTACTTCATAAATAAGACTCATTGTGGAAAACAAAATGTAAAATTGGCGTTTTGTACTCACTATCCCCAAAATAACAATTCTAGCTTGGTATTTGGTATTTCAGATGAAAATATATTTTGTTCTTCAACTAGATTTTTTACATTAATTATTTCAATTTTGTGCGTAGTTTATTGGT
>JAHZMV010001561.1:0-31212 GCA_027743765.1 Coecobrya sp. COE2 | reverse complement strand
AATATACCAACTTCCATAGGAAGAAAATGCAGAAGATGTGGTATGCATGTTTTAATTTCTCTAGATATTTTTCATAAAAAATTGCTACAAATATGTTCCAAAGCGTTCTTTACATTTTTTTCTGCAGGGAAACCTGTTCATGTGGCAGAATTATATCTCAGCTCAAGAGGTGTGTATCACACCGAGTGCTATAAATGTTGTCTTTGTGGTAAAACCCTTGATTCATGGAGTGTGGCAGAATTCAAGGGGGAAGTATTTTGCAAAGGGTGTTATCGACGGAATTTTGGAGCGCATGGGGTTGGGTTCGGAGTAGGGGCTGGTGTTTTACAGACTCCGTAAAACGAAAGAGCAGAAGAAATAGCTTTAACTTTAATATACTGGACATCATTATGTTACATGACATTCATTTCAGCCCTATTAGCTCATGTTTATGGTACAAAATTCATCAGTGAAAAAAATAAACTACCCCTGCATCTGCAACGCACAAATTATGACTATGATTTTATGAACTAAATTCGGTAATCCCGTGAAATAAAGGATGGGAAACAATGCTTTCTCCTTTCCCGAGCTTATACTCGAAATATCTTTGAAATGTTTATAGGGCAGATCGCTACACCAGTTCTGCAGTGGTAAAACCGCTAAACTTAGGACGACCTTTACCCTTCCAAAAATTCGCCAACATGGTAATGTTGATGCCACGCATCACCGAGGCGTAATATTTTCCTTACTCATTAATTTAAAGCACATAAAGGGCATCACCGTTACGGTGATCATATTATGAGCTAGTACAACTATATTATATTAGACCGCAATGATTTCATGCATTACTGCAAACTGTTTTGTAAGATTTATTTCTACAGTTTTCAACTAGCTACTATTTCTTGACTCCTGAACTAAATTGTGGATACAAGTTGTGATTTGGGCGTTTGAATTAACTAGCATTTAATAATTTAAAGCATTCATCCTTTATCATTAGGTACATATCCAGAATGTGTGAAAGTTTACATACAAAAAGCCGCGTGTGAAGTGGGGCGTTGTGAGATAGGTTCATGTCTCTTGCTTTCACTTGCCAAATTTTCCTCTGAAATGCTCAAAAATTGCATACCTATTTTACAGAATGATTTAATTATTTTATTTTATTTTATATCCAGCAAATAAATAAGAGAATGAAATGAGATAAAACACTATATCATAATTTATGGAATTTTCATTATAGGCAGCGACAAACAACTTACAAGACCAATGCATCCTACAGAATAATGCGCCTAATTAAGCTAATAGCAGTATGCATATGTATGAAACAAATGCAACGCATTTTAAAACTTTCTCGCCTTTCAGCAGGTAAAAATAATTGTCATTAAAAAATATAACAAAGTTTAAAGTGGTTTGTATAGCGGATTTATTACATCGCTTTTTTCACAGAAATTACGTTGATGAGTAGCAATAACAAATAAATTATTAGTTAGTTAAATAATTTGTTAATTCTAGTTGAAATAGAGTCACACGTGAGTTCTGAGTGTTTGGTCAGTAAGGCTGGTGCAGAGGGGAGTTGACGAAATTCACGAATGACAACCTGTCCCTCACCGACTTCTTCCTTTGAAATTACCTGCAATAACAGGAAATATTTCATCAAAATTCATTAACAATAAAGAACATTTAAAAATGCAAATGAATAATATTAACTAATTTAACTTAAACCAACCTGACTCCGCCTCCCATATGCCCTGAGAAGATTGGCTTGTGGGGTCACGCCACCACGCGTTCGCTCCAACTGATCTAACGCTCTGAGAACTGATCCCGTACATTCAGCCTCCCAACTACACTTCTTTTTCCGATTAGGCCATATATTTCTGCTAGGATCTTCTTCTACTTCCAAGGTCAGCCAGTCTGGATTAGTGGATATTTTCCTTTCGTTTTCTAACACTTCATCTAATCGTGCCCAACTAAGGTTTCGCCTATGGTCTTCCTCTGACCCAATTCCCGAGTCGATATCGTCGTTAGGTCCGCGCTGGTCTCCACTACTTGTAACTTGGTGTCGTTCAGCCTCTTTGACCGTCCCGTTTGATTTTGGTGATTCTAAAGCCAATCAATAACGTTCATAATTAGCATCTTTCAGATAAATATTAACAAGAAAGGAATTGAAACAAGATAATTTACAATATAAATATATTTATTGTAATAACCTTCACTGTTTGGGGACCCGTTGCCGTTCCTTTGTTTCTCATTGTTGTTCGGCTCTTGAGGACTCGACGGATCAGACTGTGTGTTTCCACCCCCTTCCAGCCATATATGTCGTAGGCATTCGTCTGCCGAAAGTCTTTCACTGTAAAATAAAAATTGATTGATTAATTTCTTGATATCACATATACAGTTCGTGTGAAATGCTGATAACTGATATCAACATACACCATTCACAATCATTCTGAATAACATTTTAGAATATTCGGCGCAGTTAACTGGACCGAATAATAATGATGGTGAATATAATATGTAGATCCATCTAAATGATGAGTTTACCTCGGTTTAATAACCAAAAGTTTTTCTATAAAGTCCACCGCGAATGAGGAAACGTTTTGGAAATAATTAGACGGAAATGTAAGGGCTCCACCTATAATTATTTTAAATGCAAAACACAAAACACATAATATAACGAAAAATCAAAAATAGAAAAAAATTAAAAAAATAAAAATATAAGACTTAAAGTTAACCTCTGTGCCATTGGAGAGGTGACGACTCAAACCAAAATCACACAATTTCACTCGACCCCCAGGTAATGGGCCAGTGACAACCAAATTTTGAGGCTACATAATAAAAAATATAAAAATAACGTATAGTACACATTCAAAAACACGGCAAAAATAACAGTAATTGTTACGCTACACTTTACAACAATAACAATAACAAAAAATTAGGTATGAAGGCCAGGTACAATATAGCTGGCTTCTAAAAGTAATAGGGAATAAGTTATTTGTGCAGATCTAACCCTTTACCAGTTCCCACATGTCATGTTAAGTTTAATACCTACATTATGAAACATTATTAGTCTCATTAATAATCAAAATCTTACCTTTATATCGAGATGCGCAATGGAATGTGTATGTAAAAATTTCAGTCCTTGCAAAGTGTCTCTAAGAATATCCGTACATACATGTTCTTGGAGAAATTCTTCGGTATCTAAAACTGTTTGTAAATCACCACCTTCCGCCCTGAAAAATAATATTATTTCGTTAAAACCTGATAGCCTCCATAAATTTAGGAAAGGAGTAACCACCAACTTACATTTCTAGAAGAAGTATAGTATCTAGTGGGGTTTCAAAAACCTTGTATAAACAAACTATGTACGGACAATCTCGGGATTTGTGTAGAACAGAAACTTCGTGCCACACCTATTCAACAAAATTGAAAGAGAAAACAGGATTATATNTTTAGGAAAGGAGTAACCACCAACTTACATTTCTAGAAGAAGTATAGTATCTAGTGGGGTTTCAAAAACCTTGTATAAACAAACTATGTACGGACAATCTCGGGATTTGTGTAGAACAGAAACTTCGTGCCACACCTATTCAACAAAATTGAAAGAGAAAACAGGATTATATTATATACACCAAATAATTTTGCATCCTAATTAATATAGTAGCTTCCTGGATTTCTGAATAAAGTACCTCTTCCGGTGACGTTCTTCGTCGTTTCCTAATATACTTGGCAGCAAAAACAGTCTCATCGTTTTTTCTGAAGGCTCGTCTGACGGCAGCAAATTTCCCCCTGGAGAAACAAAAGATAAAAAAATATATTCCAATGAAAGTTATAGTTTTCAAAACTGTCATTCAAGATAAAACGGTACATTTGCCAAGAATACCGTACCAGGTAACGACCTTGGCATAAACAAATGCTTGTCCTTTGTATAAATCTCATACATTCGTATTTTAGGTAATACTACGCACATCAAACCCTCAAGTAAACTTGGTATAGCTTTTCAAAGTCAATTACAAATAAATAAGACCATTTCACATTTGAGTCATATTTATTGTCTTGTTGCAAATGCAATTACCAAAAATTACTCCTTTCTCTTTTTATCAATTCTTATTACTACCATATTCAGCGCTTTTCTGAGCTTCCATGTTGCACATATTTGGGGTGGCAAATGAAATATTTTAAGCAATAAAACTGTCGAACTACTTTTAGGTCTTCATTATATGTGACACGACACTGTCGCTATCTCCTTAAAGGGCAAGTTACTGGCATGGTATGTTGTTTGGGATAATATACCATTTATAAAAAAGGCAAGTTAATTCAAGGTATACGCGAATGAATGTACCCATTACCCATGCATGTTTTTCTGTACCTCCTCTTTCTTTACAACTCCAAACAGAGAGCAAAGTGAGAAGAAGAGTAAAAAGACTAATGGAGTCATATTTATTACGCAACAGGCAAGATGAGATTCAAAGATTTTTATCTTAAAATGGTCCAAGATAATCATGGCTTTCATAAAATATATCCTCCCTCAATTCGTTACATTGTAATGCACTTTCTTAGAAAATAATTTTGGGTGACAGATCTCCATCGTTTGATTCATTATTATACATATACATAATATGTATATATGTAATATTATTATGTACATGTTACAAAATATTAATGTTTACGAACAATTTCTGTACCTTTCTCAAGACATTTTTTAGCAAACATAGTGCAGGCATGTATCGTTGTGCAAGTGTCTGTACTTTAATTTTCATTACGAGGGAGATCATCGTTCGTTGCCAGCAAACCTTTGAACATGTAACATGCTCAAGTGAGGATGACCTTCCAACACAATTAAGTTGCTAAACATGCATGATGCTTCCACTGCACTGCCTCTTTAGTATTTTCTTTTAAAGTATTTTAACTTGCTATAGCGCACACATTTTAGCGTAAGTAATATTGATGATTATTTAAAACTACATACTTAATGCCACATTTCTACAAAATGTCTAGCGGTTTAGCAGCACAGCTTGTTTAATATTACATATAATTTGATTTTTACCTTCAGCTTGGGCTCCATGTAGTAACCTACACATTCCACATTCCATTCGTCACAAAACCGTGTGACCCTTGACTCTATACCCCATGAAATAGTTCATCACTTTACAATTTAATCTTAACAATGCAGATTCTTTAGTATCTTCCTTCAAACTTTATATTATGCTCTCATTCATATTCAAACTGTAAATGAATATTTTTGTCATATACGGCAATAATCGATTAATGGTTTTATGATATCGTTGACATCGCATTATATTAGGTAATCAAACCATGAGTCAAGACCTTAGGTTCAGCTCCTCACAGAGATAAAAATGCGAATATCATATTATTACGCTTGTTTACACAGTATTGCAGTCAGGCAGTCTCGTCTCTGCTCTCCTTTATCCCAGCAGATTTTTGACGAGGTCTGGTGGCGGAGACAATCTAGATTTTCATTTTTAACTCCCACATTTTATCTGTGATTTGTGACTTTGTGAAAAACAAAACATGGAAAACATGAAAGCAAGCATTCATTTTATCTTACATAATGCATGTGACACATTTTGTTGTGTTCAATGTCATCATCAAATTAATGCATTGCATACCTTTCCTTACAAAACTCATCTCTCTCTCTTGCATATTATGCGCTTATGTTCAGTTTAGTCAGTTCAAGTGTACGAAATGGCTTCTTTTCAATGCAGACAAACCGACCCAACCCATTTAGGTAGGCAGGCGACTATATGGCAGGGAAACAGACGTCAGGCACGCTACTCATTGATTCACCGTTGACAATCCCAAACAAGCAAGCCTGACATGATTTGATGCATTATTTTTGCATGCCAGTTAAACAACGCTTTGCTCACTGTTCATGCTCTGCATTTGATCTAAGCAAGATCTATATTTAAAATCATGAATGAACGATAAAAAAAACAGAAAGAGTAAACCGATAAAATTAGGCAAAAAAAACCCTGCCTACTGATAAAATTCATTTAAATACATTATCACTTGGCCCTAATTCCTAAAATGCCTTTTCAGCTTACGTGCAGAGTGATTAGATTTTATTTTATCAACTCTAACTAGGATTAAAACGATACTCAAGGTGAGAGATGTGAGCTCAATAGTTTGATTTTGATCAAGTGATCTTCGATTTTTTATTTCCTTTCTAATAAAAACCCAGTATGATATACAGCAAAAAGTCTCCACCTCAATTTTCGTTTTTATCTTTTACAAATACAATGCCGATGGACCACACCAACACCACGCATGCGGCTTAAAAGAATGAAGAGTAAAATGTGCTGCTGCTCTTAAAATCTCTGGAGATTTAAAATTACGATACGATTTAACACCTACGCCATCAATATAATATGCAGACTAGGAATGGTGATAATAATAATATGCTGATGCTGCGGACTGAAAATATCTTGCTCCCAAACAATTTACATATTATACATACATGTATATGTGACACCAAAGTAGAAAAATGTCATCACTATCTTGCCCGACTCAAATGAATGAAGTTAGTAAGATAAGTATAATATTCAGGTTAGAAAACTGGTGTAGGCATAAAATATGTTTTGCTTCTTCCCGATCATATATGCACCAAGAAATATTGACCTTGAAACCTATATATTTTAACAAGAATTTCAATATTTTTAAGCTACTAGTTTATTAAATGCAAATCATATTAAAACACCGCAAAAATGAGGAAATAAAAACCGCGCTTTATTAAAATGTTGCTCACGATGCTTATACATGCTCATTTATTCTCAACTCATAAAAATACCTACCACAGTGGGATGTGCAAGGATAAACGTGAACTTACTTAAAAACATTTTTTAGCAAATGCAATGAAGTGTCATAAACACATTTAAACAAAACATCTATTCTAAAATCGAAATTCAAAGGATGATGGGAGACGCGAGGCCAGTCTAATCAAGACCAATCTTCTTTAAGGGTAAAACACATAGGTATTATAATATACAGCCATTGCAGCCGGCATAAAAGGATGCGTATTCCGATTCCTCTAATTTTAATGTTTTGACTCCTCCGACCTTTGATTTAGCATTTATTTGTGTACTTGAAAGAGAGAGAGAGAAGAATACTGTACTGTGTAGTCTCTTCACTTAACTCTCGTCGATCCTTTCACCTTTACAGCAAGGAGACTCTCCTCAAGACGGCGATTCCGTTTCTATTGTTAATTTGAAAATGGCAATAGTTTCACAACAAATTAAGCATTGTCGCTTGCAAAATTTCACAAATACCAACCATGTCATAAACTACTGGGTATCAAGATAAACATCGTAGGCTGTTCCTAAAAAATATACTACCTAATGAATAAATGCAACTCAGACAATTCTTCGTTCGCATGAAATTTCTTTGACTGAGCACGCAAATGCAATGCAAAGTACTCTCTTATGAATGATCATATAAAAGCGTCTGCGAAACCAGCAGACTTAAAAAAATTTTATTATTATTACAACCAAGTCGCGAGTGTGGGGTTATAAGTTGTATGTAATATAATAAAATGCTACTTGATGTTACTAACTAGAGGAATCATGTTATTTAGGTAGTGAAGCTAACACCCATTCATGCCTGCTTTTCTTACCTTTTTCACTTTCTTCTCACCAGAAAACTTGTCTGTTTATTAAAGTGAGACCAGTTAAATGAATGAATATACTTATATGCGTGAATACTTTAAACATGTGTGAATGAATAAAAGGGATGGAATGTATGACAAGTTGAAATGCAGAATGCAATGAATCATGAAAAAAGTGCAGTTTGCAAATTGAACAGATGTTCATGTTTACTTAATTGTGTACTTAAGTACAAACCAGGCGAATCAATGAGTTGTCTACTGCTGCTGAGTGAATGAAAAAAAATTATCTTTAAACATTTTTTTTCCTGTTTTGTAGTAGAGCCAGAGCTTCCTCTGTTTCCTCAGTTTAAAGCAATCTTAAAGATTTCCTCTATTTCTCCTTCCTTTCCTTTCATGCATGTGTAAAAAATATTTGGCGCACGCATTCGCAATGCGCATGATTATGAATAGCTAGCGTAAAAGATTGATTAAACAAATTGAAACTGTAGGTATGCATTTAAATCAGTGACATAAAAAATGAATGTTGAAAGAACAGCGTTACTTTTACAGTTGGGAGCCTTGTCTTTATATGCGACTTATAATAATGTACAGTAGGAGATAAGTCAGTTTTTATTATTTTCTATTAAAAGGAAACACTAATTCTCTTAGTGATTCATCGGTGGTTAGTTAAAACCAAAGGGTAAAGCAATTACGCGACAGAAGTTTTAAGACATGTTTATGAAAATACAAGTGCATATTATGCATACAAATGTACATTATAAAAGTTTGGCTAGATTTGAGTAGTGAGTACAGACTTAATTTTACCTGATTTTAAATAGGATTTAGAAAAATGCCTAAATGAACAAACGCCTACACATAATATTATAGTGTTAATGCATCTGAGGCTTTTCAGTATTATGATTTTATGAAAAAATACAATCGAGCATTTAAGCATGTTATGCAAATGTTCAAAAGATACTTGGACCAACGCACATTTTTTCTGATTTTACCAACTAAAAGCAAACTCAATTAAAATTTCGCGTGACCACGAGTGCAACCAACACTACATTGGTTAATTACTATGTGGCAAATAATTATTAAGTGCTTTCTCTGACCGTTCTCTCATCTTTCATCTAAATCTTCTCTAAATGAGTTAAACAAAATAATTGCATACACACATGCCATTTGTCTGACATAACAGATCTTATTGTCAACTAAATGTCATCAATCTTATATTTAGCCCATCACATCTCTTAAAAAACAGTTGTCATTTACATTTACGTAGTTAATCACGCAAATAGTGTACCTAATTGTAACATCAATCAGTGCTAGACAATCAGCAGCCAAAACCAAGTTTATAGTCTCATTTAGATATAATTAACAAGCAATATCTTCTCTAAATGAGTTAAACAAAATAATTGCATACACACATGCCATTTGTCTGACATAACAGATCTTATTGTCAACTAAATATCATCAATCTTATATTTAGCCCATTACATCTCTTAAAAACAGTTGTCATTTAGATTTACGTAAGTTAATCACGCAAATAGTGTACCTAATTTGTTACATCAATCAGTGCTAGACAATCAGCAGCCAAAACCAAGTTTATAGTCTCATTTAGATATAATTAACAAGCAATCTGTTGGTTGATATTTTCACAATGTTTGCTAATTACCCATTAAAATAGTTCATTCAGACATTTTTATCAGTCACCAACGTAACAAAAGACATCCCAACAAAATTAGCGATGAGATATGATTAGTCATGCATTTTTAAGGTCTTAAGATCATGAAACCCCGACATTTAACCCCTTCCATTATAAACATCAATTAACTTTTCCATAAAACCGTAAAAAACAAATACCTGGCAAACGGCTGAGATTCAACTGAATAGTCGGTTTCAATAAGTTTTCCAGCAAGTAGCAATGAACGTTATAATTAACAAGCAATCTGTTGGTTGATATTTTCACAATGTTTGCTAATTACCCATTAAAATAGTTCATTCAGACATTTTTATCAGTATCCAACGTACGTACACATCTTTCTAACAAAGACATCCCAACAAAATTGGCGATGAGATGATTAGTCATGCATTTTTAAGGTCTTTTCATGAAAACCCGACCTTTAACCCCTTCCATTATAAACATCAATAAACTTTTCCAAAAAACCGTAAAAAACAAATACCTGGCAAACGGCTGAGATTCAACTGAATAGTCGGTTTCAATAAGTTTTCCAGCAAGTAGCAATGAACGCTCTTCCTCAGTTAGCGGAAGTAATCCCGTTTTCTCCATTTTCCTCCCGGTTCCGCTAGTACTTATGTCACCATTAATATTACAATACAAAACACACTCCACAACAGTTAAACTAACATGGGCACTAGCTAGCAAACCCTTTTCAAGTATTTCAGAGTTCATTCACATTTAAAAAATCACATTTAAAGTTGTTTAAAATACTTGCTGGTTTATTAATTTGACACAATGCAATTCAACCCTCTTGTTCTGATTCCTATAATCCGTGTGTGGGTGACACTCCGATTGTTGTACTGCGATTTACTGATTATAACTTTCTAGTTACATTTCTTATATAGAAATCTTTAAGATGATCAAATTGTAAAATTGCACCGCAACTTTAATCACAATCACAAAAAATGTCGTGCGTAAATTAACAAAGAAAATGAATCATTTAAAATGATCAAAGGAAATACGTGGTCAGTAGTGTGACGCACTTCGGTTATATGAACACATAGAACTCTGTATAAAAATTTAACACTTTTCCCATTTTTCGCATTTCCCAACAAATTATCGTGTTTGAAATCATAAGACAAAGATCATTTAAGATCCTATAGTTGTTCCATCTACAATTAAATCGGTGAGAACATGTAGTCGGGATTATAAAGATGTAACACTGATGCTGTCATCATCATTGTTCCCCGATGTCACCAGAACAATCGGTTCATTCCAGTTGAAGGTGTCATTCCAAAAGTCCTTTGTGTGTCCTTATATGACTAAAATGATGACGGGACATTAAGACAAAACTTTTCACTGTCACAAACTTGTGGATACTTGTTGTGATGTACTATGTACAAAAGCACCATGTAAATGTGGGAAACATTTATAATAACTTTATATAATTATTTTCACCTCATCATTCGTCACCTTTTGTTTTGTCAGTATCACTGTCACCCGTCGTAAAAAACAAATTGGCTACTGTGTATTCTCTACGAATTCTATAAATGATTTGTGTTATCTTTCCTGTGAAACGTTCATTTTTGTTATAGATTTCATTTTAGAACAACAGGTGCATATATTTTAATGGCTAATTTTCCATTTCTCATGATTTGTTTTATAAGTGGTATATATAATATGTATATCAATAAAACCCGCTTGATGTGTTAAATAATTTTTTCGCTACATATATGTAAACTCTATTATAGTGCATGAGATTGATTAAAGCTTTTGTTTAAAATGTATATAAAATATGCCCAACGTACATTTTTTTCCTTTTTCATGGAATGATGGAATGAAAGACAACCAAACTGTGTCTACTGTGGAGTCTATGTGTGTAGAAACACAACTACTGGTTATGGAGATGTTTTGTGGTTGTTGTGGCTAAAGAGATGTATGCAATATCGTCGTAAGTAGTAAATAGCGATATAATAAGTATATAAAACAGATTCCTTGAAGAAGTTGTCGTTAAATATATTACTGGTAGTAATAATCCAACTCCATCACTACCGACATCACAGTTCACCATACACGGTGACTATAGGACACACAACAAACCAAACTCCCCAACAATGAAATGTGTAAATGTAATGTATAAATAAGAGTGTATGTGTTGTTGGTGGTGTTTGTTTCAGAATGTCGATCACACAATGAAAATTTTTCAACAGATATCTCGTCGTACCGTGTCCGTTTATTCTGTGGATTACTATGTGGAATAATAGGGAAAGGTGGAGCTAAAAACCTTGTGTCGACTTTTTCAAGTGTTACTAACGTGTGTGCTTGCATGTAAGATGGGTGAATGGCATAAAAAATATTATCAGTATTAACATCGTCAGCAAGCACAGAGGAACATGACATGACTAAGAGCCCTATCTCTCTTCAGTAATCTCTTTAAAGCTTTTATGTTCATGGTTCATGTATGTACATAATAATGTGTAGCATGACAAAGTTTTTCATATGAGCACATTTTCAATATTACTTTTATACGCACACAACAACCACCATCATCACCGCCACCACAATAATATCCAGTGTTAAACTGTGCAACAAAGTCACATCGTCTCGGCGTGTAAAATGAGTATGAAACTGACGCAAAGAAGAAAAATCTCCTTAAACTCCCCACTAACAACACAAACCATCAACATAACATGTGGTTATTAGCATGCAGAAGGGACAAAAAATATGTCTTATAAAGATGCAACTCATATTTATACCTAAGCATAATAATATTATGTACTTACTATATTATATTATTGTTATTTGCAGAGATGTATATTGCAATAAGGATTTTGCCTTGCCTGTGTGTAAATGTACCCAAACAACTCTTTTTTTTCGCTTCACCTTAAACTACTTATGCTTGTATTAACGAAAATGTTTTTATTATTGCATGAGATAAGCTAAAAAGAACAAAGTTGTTCTTGAGTGATCATTTTCCTCATCTTTTTAATCCTATGCGCCTGCAAATTTTTTCCGCGTGATCAACTGATCATTTTCTGTTTCCTTCTGATGATGGGATATGGGATGCGTAGTATATCACCGTGCTAAAAACTACAACATTTTAGCTACCTTTTTTGTAGCAAGTAGCATAATAATAACTAATAATAAAAGAACAATAATAATATTGTTCAATTCACCAAACCAAAACAAGACATGCATGGTTATTTGACCGTGTATGTGCTACGTATTTTGTTGTCATAAGGTCAAAGGTAACTTATGAGTTTTTTCTCTCTGTTAGACAAGATAATTCTTCGTTTCTCTCAATGAAACTGCCCTATTCGTGAGTAGAGTAAATACATGGTCGTATACAATTGATTCATGAATTCATGTTAGATGTATATAATGATCAAAGTGCAAAGAGTATCATCCAAATACCAAACCATTACAACTTATGACTATTATTGAGTGAATCGCTTTTTCTCTTTGTTTTACAACTTGTAATAACAAAAGCATTGATTATTGGTTGTACATAGATCGGTTCGGTATCGAAACTAATAAGGGTGGTTTTATAGTTGTTGTGCATACAAAAATTCACAGTTCAATGGATTCAGTATGGGATTTTTGTAGGTCCGCAAAATACCGCACTGCCACTTTTCCTATATACATTGTATTTACATGCTACACGACACGACAGTTAGTTATTAGTGTTATTGCATGACTTGCATTGCATGTTGCTGTATGCATCGTGAATTTAGGAATACATTAATGATAGATATGATGGAATGTGTGGTGTGTCTATAAACTAATTATGCTAATGCAAAGGAGGATTTAGGTCATTATTTTTGGGACAGGAAGGATTCATTCAAGCAGGAGAAATCCGTCGAAACCTTTTCATGATTTCATGAGGACAATCCGTCGAGAAAATTATCTGGTTTGTTAAAGTTTCACTGAATAAATACATGTCATTTGTGAATTGAGAGGTGTATAACGGCACGACTATAATAATATGATGAAAATAAAATAATTGTATAAGTCTCTATGTCGTGGCGAGACTCCAATCACTGTTGGAATTAATAACGATAATAATTATTATTATAATTAATAACAGTAACAGTACAGCAATAAAAATGGATAAATATGATGAAGGTGCCGTGCTGCGCGCCTAAAACTAGTGGTAATAAAATCATAATGACAATTTATTAATAATAAATTGCTGTAGTGTTGATAAGCAGCATATGCAAAAGATTCTTTTGATATACATAAGTATTCATGTCTACACCGATGACACCCAATGCTTTGTTCAATGGACTAACAAGTAAGATGCAGCAATAGGAAATTTTAATAATATAGGTACATACAAATACATTTTAGTTTATACCTAAAAGTATTGTAAAGGTGGCAATAAAGGAGCGCCCATCCAATTCGGCGTGTTCAATATGCTATAATTTTTAGCATACACATTTATCTTATACCTACACATACTTGGATTTATGTGCATAAAATGGGAAAATGCTAAGCTGCAAATATTTTTTTTTAATTTACCAAACGGTAGCTTATCTATTTTAGTCATTTTACTATGCATGTAAAAGTGATAAAACTTCTGAGTAATTTTAAGTGAAATTCAATAAGTATGAAATGAGATTTTATTCGTTGCTCATATTACAGAAATAATAATAATCTGCCTGTAATTATTATCAATAATCAGCTTTAAGACTAAGGCTCTCTTGGAGTATTGACGGGGGTACAGTAAATACATAAACTATGATATCAATGTTATTTGACATTACCAACATGACAGCTTTCATTCGAATCGGTCAACACATCCGAGATATTTGCATGACGGACAAATAAAATGAAGTTAATACGTTCCGAGTCGCTACTTAATTGATACATAATCTAATATGTATTCATTAAATCTCGTTTATTTATTGACAAGCATAATAAGCTTTTGATATGAAAGGCAGACGCAAACGATAGCTGGTTCTTCTTCCTACCCTTTTATAAAATGTTGATTTCAATTAGTTAATTATTATTGATAAGCATACAGACAATGATAGCCGTGGTTTCATGGCTTTACTGTGACTGGTCATTGATTAATGTGTACTGCAGGAAGAATGCTTTTGCTGTAAAATGTTTGATTGCACCTCACTCTGTTGCCTTATGTTACGTGCGTTTATGTACCTAGTTTGCTAGCTTATTGTAAAACTGCAGTTTAGGTATGCGCATATATTTTAAAGTTCATTTCCATAACTTATTAAGAAGATATAATATATATCCCAAAGGAAATTTAAGATTGGGAAAAGTTGCCGAAGGAAGTATTTGCCATGAAGTCAAGTGAGTAAAATTCTTGGCAATAGGTAGGTGTGTGTACCTGCTACTACCTTCCCTCTGCTTATATGTATACTTGTTTGTGCAGCCTTCTATTCTGAAGAAAATGCTCGCCTAAAAAATCATTACTTTTCAAAAGTATGAATGAACCAAATTCATGACATTCACATATTCACGTTTATTATGAATTATGAGAGACCATATAGCACATTTTTTGCTAAATCATTTTTAACAACAGCACAACTTACCTCCCAAAAAAAGCTTGTGTGATTTTAAGCAATGGAAATACAGAGATGATGCCGATATGTGTACTTGCACGCACTCACACAGTGCTGCACCATTTGCAATTACGATACAGTTGCAAATACTTATATTATCCAAAAAGCTTTACAATCACGACTCAAGAATGATGAGGCTATTACCGTCAACTACAAAAGAAAACTACATCATATATACTGACTGGCAACAACTATTTTCGTTCCTACTCTCTTTAGCGGATTACTTTATTGCTGGGAAAACTAGTTGATCGATATAACGTTAAGGAGCATCGAAAGCACTACTGAACCAATCCACATCCATACTTACACCTAGAAGAATCATTGTTGATTATGGAATCTTTGACTCTTCATGGTTTTTCAACATTATAATACCAAGAAATCATAGGCATGAGCATTTTGACATTCAACTTGTTACATACACTTACTACACTCGAACACCAGTTGAATGTCTCAGAGTCTCATGCACAAAGTTGTTGTGTATAGACTTATTGTTATATGTTAGCCACTCTTGATGATGTCTTTTTGTAAAAGAACTGTATAGATACATATATGATACATATGTTTAGGGACGTGTTTTTATGCGTTATCATTGTCAATCATTGAACATCGGTCAATTTTGTATATCAAAATGGAATAAGGCGAAGGTACATGGATCATATGGAATAATAAAGAAAATCTTGGTGTTGTTCTTTTAAGTGCAATGACGAACTTCAAGCGCAAGATTATTTGTACGAAAACAATACTGTCGGGATTCCTATTGTAGAATAAAAAAAAGGCTTTCTGAACTTGTCATTTGATTAATAATGATATTACTATTTTACTTTCATTGACATTTTCCTATTCTAGACGATTTTGTAAAGATGCTTACATTGAACAGATTTTTTTCATTGATTTCGTATTATATATTATATAGGTATATAAAATATAGTTCATCAATAACAAAAAGCTTTGTTGGAATAGTTCCTTTAAACGTTCTGTCATCTTTGTATTGCTAGTGCATTATATACTTTTGTGTGAACAGAGAGTTCTGAAGCGATAGATTTGTTGTTCTACGATATATGGCCAAGTACAAGAAACAACTTCACCCACCACCACCTTACCAGCGATGTGCGGCATGAATATAAAATGACTGGCTGATCTATGATCTGTTACTTACTCTTTGTGTAAAGAGAGACGCATTGCAGTAGTTGAAGATACAGTATAGGTTACTGCACATTGTGCATTTTTTAATGATTGAAATAAAATGCATATAATCATGGGCTATAATTTATTATTATAGTGGGCTGGTGTATATGGGAAATAATGTGTTTATTTCATTAGAGACCATCATCATCTCTGGCCCGAGTGAGATAGGCTGCTTTATAAACCTGTGTTTAATGTGGCAGTTAACCGAAAATTACAGCAACCCACACAAAACATAAAACACATAAACGGCAACTCTTCCAAGCCCTGGTACTGGTTATGTTGTACTCTGTAACTAGAACTTGATTGTTGGTTGAATCAGTCCTATCCCAGCTTCATTTCACAGTGGTAAATAATACAGATGATAATATATATACATACTTATTTTAAATTTAACTAAGCGATATTACAACAAACACTATTCAAATACTTGGTTTTGTCATACCCCATGATCATCACGCATTTACTTAAAAATCTACCTGTGCATGTGGTTGTATAAACTCGGCATAAAGTAATTTAGCCTGTTAGCTTTGTCTATGCTGCTGATGTAGCTTCTGCTCTGGTAAGTGAAATCTGCGAGAATAAGAAGTTTTCGCATATAAAAAGAAAATATAATATAGTAGTATGCAATGTATTGACGAGGTCCGGCTAAAAATTGTAAGTTGTAATCATTATCATCGTCATGATTAGAACCAACATCATCATCATCCATGTGCACGTTTGGTTATCGGAATAATGGTTGATTTAAAATCTTGCTTGACAATAAAATATGCATGGGAAAAAAGTTGAGGAAAGCATTCAACACATGATGTAGATAGTGAAAAAATATTTTGCTTTTCTAACATTACGATACTGATAATTTATCAATATGATACAGAAACACACTGGCAGCGTTTTTATATCGCTGTTGGATTACTTTAGATTACAAATGAAAGAGAGGAAGAAGAATTCACATTTCATATAATATACCATCCAATATTCTTTCTTTTCTTGTGATACTTGTATGTTCATTCATGATTAAGGCAAGCATCATAAGACATATTTGTATATTTACCTATACACATCTTTTTCACAGCGCTACAAATGACGCTGTCATGTTTCAATGCAGAAATTGACTATCAAGCTGATAGAGAGAAGGAGGCTATCGAAAAATCCAAATCAAGATATGCGTGTGGAAGACATTGATCAGCTTGAATACGATATTTAAAAGGGTGTTCTACAACTTTTTGTGCCTTTTCTTTTCTTATAATAAATGGATTGCGTATTTACCTATACGTCGCCTTTTTTGCTTTCTCATGTACCTAGAAGCATGCATTTATGAGCCATCATGGCTGTGGCGATTGGTAGATGATTAAATGGAAAAAGCTGCCGTGAATTTATCTGCATTGGTTGGAACTGAATTATAAAACATCAGAATGGTAAGCGGTATATGAATATATACGAGGGAGATAATGCACCCTTCGGCAAATGTAATGTTCACGTACAAAAAACCTGTCACGTTATTGGCGTAGATTTTGCAGTTTTTTATTTAAAAATCATTTATGGGGAAAATTACTGGAAATCACATTTGTTTTCTGTCAGGTGATCATGATTAAATTGTTGCTCCACCATATAATTATTTCCTTTTATGTATGAGAAATAGCTCAGGACAGGAATTACAGGTGCTTGCTATGCTGACACAAAAAAACTTTTTGTTTGGATCACGCATCGTAAAGCCTGGAGTTCTGTCTGTGCTGTATACCGAGGAGGTGACAATAGCCCACATTATAGTGGGGTAAGCGCAGTACAATGGACTAATGGACAGCCATTGATCAATTGCCTGGTTTTCATAGAACGTTCACACGTTCACGTTGAAAAAAGTTTAACTAGACAACAGAATTCAGAATAGATACATAGTGGTAAATCCAAATAATATTTTTTAAACATCCACATTTAATTAAATTATGTAGAAGGCTGTTTCATATTTGAGTTTTATGTCGACCCGATTAATTTATACGAGCATCATACTTGATTAAACGATTATTCTTGTTATTGTTGCCGGTAGCTAAAACCCAACCTTCACAAAATTAGCAAATATCTACACACCTGTGCCCGTGTAATTGACTTATTGTTTTATTTGTGGCTTATTGCAATGTATAGAAAATATAACATGCCTTTTATATTATAGCTATGGGCAGAAGTAGCCTTGCCGTAATGTACAATAGAATTGCAAGTTGCAACCGCATATCATGTCACCCACCGGAATACAACGTCCAACCATAGACGGCACTATTAATCGTACAAACAAAGACTAAACCTAGACAAGTTTTACCGATTAATGATTAGTACGATCTACGATAATACGACAGACAAAAATACTAGTCGTCAACAGAGTCACTTTGTCTGCCGATTTCAATCTTTTAAAAATGTTTCACTGTGTACAACAGTGGACGCGGACGTGAGCCAAGAAACAATGTTTGTAGGTACCAACTAACCAGATTTTTGCTGCACTAGTTGTAAACCCGACGTAAGCTCAGAAAAATCAAACTAGGGTTTATTTCGCGATTCATTATTTCTACGGATTAATTCTATATTATGATAATATGATAATATATGATATTATATATTCATAATTATAAGCGGCGAAGACAGTTTGAAAATATAAACTGTGAAATATAAGTTAGCAATTCATAAGGTTATTTTTCCAATGAATAAGTGGCTTCCTAACTACATGTCTAAACAATATAACAAATCGACAGTGTAAAAGTCACAGCCGAAAAGGGTGTAAATAGTGCCTGCTCAAAGCAACCATGAAAAAGGAAACGTAAAACAAATATGCATTTCACTGGAGCATTTATGACTTATTTTTGGCATATTAAAGTAACTTATCTAAAAGTAGTTAGACCCAAGCTAACGAATGAAAACTTGCTTGTAGTTAGTACATAATTTGGTATTACTACAAATATACTCTATATCAATGATTTTTTAATAAAACTTGTCAATTCTGATGATGAGTTTCCAATTTTATCTACTTGCCGTATAATACATTATTTAGTACATACATAGCATTTTTCGTTAAAGTGTTGTTATTACTGAAGGGGTCCAAAAGTCCAAAGATCTACATAGATCATCAGGACTAAGAAATTCTCAACCGAGAATATTATAAATGAATTGTTTTATGATGGTGGCGGTACGATACTTGCACGAATCGACTGAAAGAAATAACCATTGAACACGCACTGGTCATACTGGTAGATCAACCTGGTTCTGTCGTCAGCAGTCATTGGGGTACTTCCCATGGCTGAGAGGCATATATCACACTTATCAAGAAGCAGAATTGTAGAACATCTATAGCCTACACTTTACATATAACAAACATACTGTACGACATAATATCAACATTGTTTTGTTGTACTAAATTTAAGATAAAGATAATCTCGACTCGAGGGAATCCTCACAGAGTAAAATTTGAGATTAATCATCAACTTCAGTTTTTAAAATGTTCCTTTTATTTCATGTAGAAAGGTTTGTGACAAAAACATACAGAGTACGGTTTACGAATTACAAAGAAATATTTTGGGAGGGTGCAACATGACAGAAAAATTTACATGTCATTCCGTTTTTAGCAGTCTCTGTCTCTTATGTCCATGTAGTCCGTGTTCGTTGTAGTTTACGAATACGAAGGCTTGTGTATGCTTGAGAGACTACTAACCATTATCCATAAATATTACTAGAACAAGATGCATTGGAGACAAAAAACGATCAACATAGGTGAGGTGATGTATTTTTCCTGCATTTTACCCTTAAAGCTTTTGTTTTAATTCCAAATGAATGCTTCGTTTCTTCCTGTAATAGCTCTACCAACAAAAACAGGCGCCTTCTTGTTTGCATGCATTATGATAGTTTAAAATGTTCTTGATTTTTGAGTGTGTATTTTTAGCGTTTATCGTAGCGCACAAGTCCATATATGTAGCTGAACAAAAGGACGTTGACGCTTGATACACATGTTCAACTTACCTATAAATATACGTGCTAGTACAATAATAACAATAATATATCCCAAATATACAGCTCGTTTAAAGAATCAGTACAGTATTCTATTATTAATTCAGTCATAATAATATAACAACAGGTGTTTCCTCTGATGCATATTACATTAGCACTGTGCAATGCTATAATTTCAGTTTAAACGATTCTGCTTCCCTTCTGTGATTTTTTAAAGTCATGCATGTGTCATTTCAGAAAGGACGAAGAGATGTACTTTCAGATTAGGTTTTTTTCTTTTTTTTCTATTCTCTCTTCATTTTTTTCTCTTTTGTACCTCTCTCTGTGACAAGATCGGTTCGTGGAAAACTGTTAAAAGGAAAGAAAGGTGGATGAGGAATATTATTATGGTAAGGGTTATAATATCGTTACAATAACATCTTTCAATGTTACCCTCGCTTCTCTTTTTGTTGTGAGAGAATACTGTCAACTGGGATATTGGTAAATATTGTATATCCACTTTGCACACATCATAATCATACCGTAACTTAATGGGAGGTCCATTATGCTTTTCCTTTAAATCTCATAAGTTTAGCCAGTTCAGTGGATGCTACTACCCCAATTCACGGAATTTTGTATTGGTACTTATTATGCTGGTACTGGTTGTATGCATGTTGCATGTAAAACGTGTATTACATTTTGTGAAAGTAATGAGCAACAATAGACATCTTTGAAAGTCTGGTTTTGATTTGAATACAGAATCCACTGCAGCATTCCTGCACTGTTGCCGTGTGTGGCGTTGTTACCATAATTTACCCAGCCTCTTGTGTAAAAGGGAGGATTTAAAATAGTTTTCTGCTACAATTTTGCTGCGGTTCCGTCTCATGACTTTACCTTCACTCTTACATCTGTCTTCAATGTTTGCTTTTAACTGTTGTATTTGGAAGGAATAACATGAATTTGCAAAAGTAAAAAAAATGTGCTTCAAGTAAGATTTGTTTTCCCAAGGGTAATTGATGATAATGTATACCATCACATTGTTACATAATCCAAACTAAACTATAGGTACAGAGAACAAGAAGAGCAACAGCTAGTTCACCACAGCAGCATGTCTTGTCTACATATCATCGGACCCAATTTAACATATAGGTACACACTTATTTGACAAACAGGCTTTGCATTGTCCTAGCTCTCTCATCATGCAATTTTCTCTGTCTTATGTCTTATTTAAGTCTTGACCAATTCAAACTATAGCATCCAAGTGGCGACGGCGGCGACGACAGAGCTATTTGCTACTAAAACGCATTATTGCAATAATGTGTACTACGAACAGTAAATATCACTCAAGTAGTAGCCCATTTTCTTAATGCACAATGTAACCATAATCATCATCACGATCATCACATGGGAAGAAATGAATTCTACGTTATCATTATCTCATCAACCGTCGTAATATATGTATATCTGTTGTTGTTCATGTGCCTGCCTGCCTATAGTTATGTCAGTGATTTCCTCGTGTTGAGCCTGAGATAAAATGCTTTTTTACACACGTTGCGGAAAATGTGGAAACATTATTTCATTTTATTTTAGTATTTCTACAAAACTGAGTGATATGAGGACAATCAGATTTTCAGCCTCCCAAGAAAATCCTGCATGCAAGCTTTTTTGCTACCATTCCCTGTGTATACCAACAAAAATCTAATAAAAAACAGTGAGTTCAACAGAAGAGTAGCAACTGTTGTGGACTCACAGTGTAAATGGAAGAACTCACTTTATGCAATTTATACAATTACTATAGATGAGTTGTCTACTTGAGTTAGCATGTCGTGTAAAGCATGCCGCGTGATTTCATAATTTTTTCAGACCAATTTTAGACCAAATAAAATGTAAGCCATTACTCTTTCTCCATTAGCACACAACGACCACCATCATCATTCGCAGCATCTGTGATGTATGTAATGCACTCCCTCCGATAACACCATATACCCGTGATTATCCCATATTACGAGCGAGCAATAACGAAGCAGGAAGAAGGTAACTAGATAAATAAAAAAGGATACCTATATTTAGTTTATCACTGTCATCGCGAAGTATACATTTGTGGAATACTGTATTTACTGCATGGTGTCAGTTGCCTTTTATCAAATGGGTAAGGGAAGTGGAGGATCTTTATTTTTTGCATGACAATAATAATGATAATTTTAATGACTTCTGGGACACTAAACACTGTATTGCTGTCAATCATACCAATTACTCTGATATTATTAGACTGGTATGTAATGATTGTTATAAACTATAGAATGGTACTATATTCCCTCCCGAGTGCATGCATGCTCTAAATTATAAAGTTTTACCGTAATGAATACGCATAAATGCATTTTACTGCGTAAGAAGGCGGAAAAATAATAAAATTGAGAAAGTTTTGTTGGAACTTTATATTAACGACTGCGAATAAAATTTGCATGCAAATAATAAAAAAATAATTTTAATACGGTACACAGAGACAACATCACCTACATTTAAATGGACTAGTTTGCTTGTCATATAGGCATAAAGGATGGCAAGTAAATCTTTTATTGTGAAATAGTTAGCACATGTGTTCGTAAAAGGCCAAACATCGAGGACTCTCTTCTCACTGTTATGAGTCAGAACAAGTTGTTAATTTTGTGTACACCACCTAAATTCATGTTCGTTTAGCTACTGCAGATGATGGATGATACATGGAGTAGTATGCAGTTGCAAAAATTATATTCACATTTTATGGCACAGCAGTATTGTTTCATGCGTTTAGTCTCTCTACTTTAATTAAATATTCTCCAAGTGTCAAGCATAAATTAGGAAGGTAAAATTTAGAAAAAAATGGAAAACGCTGGTGTAGAATTAAAACTAACCATCAGAAGAATGACTATATTAGATGATGCATGAAGACGCAGAAATGTGTACATAGGTACGTGTTAACGATGTTACATGTGTATGGGAGCATAATCAAAAATTAAAATTGAAAAAGAACACTAGCAGCAAATACCAAGTAGTATGTAATAAGCGAGAAGTGTCTAAAAAGGTTGTAAAATAATATTGCCTTTGTTGCATGCTTTATGTGTAATTGGGTGGAACACACAACCTTGTAAAGGGATTTTTTCATGGATGAAAGCAGCAATACAATCACTTTGTGCTGTGGGTGTTTGTGCTGAAAGAATTCGTCGTATACGCAGCGAACACAACAGAAAGGATTTTGCTAATGATGATGAGACGTTATTGCTGAAGCAGTCCAAAAATACCATGAAAAATAGTGTTCAAGTCAACTCAAAGAACAAAGATTTTTGGGATGACTAGAATATTACGTTCCTCACTTGACGAGAGAGATACATGATGTAGTTAGCTCCTTTCGGTGATGATGGTGGCGATAATGATGAGGAGTTTTATGATACCAAATTTAATGCCAAACTTATATACAAGTGCTCATTTTTAATATTAATTTTCATTACATTTATACCTATATCAAAGAGGATAATACAATTATGAAATTATTATATGCATATATTCCTGACGTAATCATGCACCTTTGTGAAAAGGAGGAAGATGAACGTGTAATACTAGAAGAATTAGAATATAGAGAAGTGATGTTGATGCCATTTCCAAATAGTACAACTCCTCCAACTTCTAAAAAAGTAAGACAAGAAGACACAACCTAATATAAAAAATTATCTGATTATTAGCAAAAACAACAAAGATATACACCTTTACTCATTTGCTAATTCCTCGTTTTTTGTTAAACTGGGTACACTACTGGCCAGCCAGCACACATTTCATGCATCTCTGAAAAGAGATTCTCTGTGAATACATATTTTTATTGAATAACTAACAAACTGTTGGCCCTCTAGTAAGTAATGCGATTCGTATGTATTTTACGCATTTTTACCTGTAAAAGTTTTTTTTGTCCAATGCATCATCATCATATATAGAATATTTTTGGCTCTCTGATTACCGCAAAAAGTCATATCCATGCAAATAAATGGGTTGCTGCCAATTAGCCAAGCACATAAAACCACGTTTTCAATGACAAAGTAGACAAAAATATGTATAATTTTCCTTATGTGCAAACCACGATGAGCAATAAAACCTAATAACACAGAATTAATATAAAAAAGCCTTATCGACATTTCATCTTCTTTGATAAATACTCCACTTTAAAAATGCAACAAAATGCGCAACGCACCTTACCCTATTGTACAAAACTCTGAATTACCTACCGCAATCTTGATTTCTTCAAGTAATCATCGTGTGACATCAGCCATGTTCATGATAACCAACTTGAATGAAATGTGATGAAATCCTATTGTTACAAACTGCAAAATAATAAGCGGTGCAAGGCAGGGCATTTTTAACCTACAACCCATACCTATTACAGTTTACATTCAGGAAACCCTTCACGATAAATAAAAACGACCACAACTGTGCGATTAATGTTATGTAGAAATAGAAATTGTGATGTGAGCATGGTCAACAACAGTGCATTGCATTGGTTCTTTTAGTCAGTACTCGGGTTAATGAACATGCAACCAAAGTGCAACTTTAATGCAATATGAACGGTGCGTGTATAGATAATATTTTTATCTTCAGATGGAAGGAATAAATGAAATGCTTTTAAAAATGTGTGTTGTGTATCAGTAGGTTTGTAGGATGTTTTTTTATATTTTGATGGTGATATGATACAAGATGTTCGGCTTCACTTGGAAATTTACTTGAATGTAAAAAATATATAAATATTATAGTTTATTAAGCTCTGGTGACAAGGGTTTTGTGAATAAAAATAAAGAGAAGATTACCTGTTGCTTGTTTATTTTATTGTACCAGAGAAAAAACACATTAACATGCATAAGGAGTTAGTAAAGAAAGCTCATGTGATTTTCATGCTTTTAAATTATCAAGGTATATAGGTATAAGGTTAAACATCACATCGTAAAGTAACGACTCTCATGGCATGCAAGAGTACTTTTTTGCCTCATGCAATCGTCGTGGTCTTTGTACACCTGCTGCCATGTAATAGCTTCTGTATTTTTTATTTAAATTCTCTCAACGATCATGATGATAGTATATGTGATGATATAAATCTCATAGAAAAGAGGAAACAGGATGAGCATCAATTAAGTTTCTTCTTATGCTCACTGTTGCTCCGTCAATTTCACTAAACCTTTGTACACAAGCCGTGTAATATGAGCCAAATTCATTGGCTCACATGGGTCTGGCATTATGACCTCATTGAATTGACGATCATTCCTTTTTCTTCTTCGCTTTCTGCCTCCTCGCTTCAACGGAGATGATGTACTGAATGAGTAGAGACACGGCAGATTAAGCAGCCAGAGTTTGGGTGCAAAGAGCAAAAAATTTAAAACATGAGGAATCATATGAAAGAGCACATTTACCATAAAAATTAAACATGGTAAATAAAGTGTGATGAAACTAATCATTTCTAAGGGATCTCGGTAGTCTACAAACGCAATACCGAATGGATCGATGGCTTCGAGGAACTCCTTTACCCGTGGGAACAACCTGTCTAATGCTTCCGCCCGGAGTTTACCTACTTTTAGGTTCCAGCCGTACTCAACAGCTAATAACCCAGTACTTTGCACTGAGCTCGGCAATGACAGGAGAAGAATGAGGGTAATAATAGCCGACGAAAGAAAGGATTTCTTTTTCTCCGTTTCGAGACAACGACGGTTTCTTCCATGAAACTCCATCATGATTTGCTCATTAGATAATGTCAGGCATTGTGTTAATGAGATATTCTCAAGTTCTTACTTCCGTTTCATCGTTGCATCGTTTGTTGAGATTATATCGTTGTTGCATGCACGCACGTAGGCATTATGGATACCTTATTGTCTGTTTAGTGCATGGGGTTGTGTTGTGAAAAGCGCAGGTGGATTGTTAGCCGAGTCACTGACTGGAACACCGGATATGCTGAAGGGTACTTACTTTGAATGAGACAGCTTATATTGTTGGCTGCAAGAAGAAGAAAAAATCGATGCTGTATACAACATTTTAGTAAATCTTTACCTGTAATATTCGGGACTGTGTAGAACAAAGTTTAATCCTAAGAAACTCATGCTTACTTCATATTCAAGTCATTGCATGTTTACTTGTCCACGGTTAATGCTGCTATGATGTAATTTAAAACGGCTTAATATGACTCATCTCTGGGTTCACTTACTGTTGAATTTTAATATCTTGCATGAAACTTTAAATATCAACGTATTTGCAATCCCATCCTGTATTCATAGAAAAAGACAATAGAAGTGACTTCAATGATCTAAATTAATTAAGTAAAACTGCGCTATAAATATATGGTTCACTCCAAGGCGAATAATTTAATTTTTGATGGTGTTGGCGTCGGTAGGGTTTGCTTCAATTCATACTTCTTTAATATTATAATAGTATCAAGAAATGCAGGAGCACAGTTTCTTACTTCTCACACTTGCCAGATAGTAGGGGAGTGTGGTCTTTGTATAGGATTTTGTTGAAAATATGACCAATCATGAAAGCACACCAGAAGTCACTGCAGTAGTTGACTAGACACTTCTTTACAGCCATAAGCATAAATTGTGTTTTTTGATTGGAAGTGAATGCTTTAAAAGTAAACATCTGCAGCCATTTTATTTATTTTTAAAGGTCACATCGTACATAAACCCTTACATATTTTTTTTTCAAATTTGGTCTTGTCTATTGTGTTTGCTTTAAACAAATTACTAGCATGCAATTTTGGTCACAGTAAACTGTTATTAATTTTAGTTTTTTTACAAGACAAATGTTTAAAAAATCTCTAATAGAATGTTTTTGGTAATTTCCTAGTTTGTGGATAAAAATTTGTCGCATAAATCACATATTTATCATATACAATGATGATTTAAGCTATGTAACTCATAATGCCCCGGCATTAACTATTTCAACTTAATGGCCATTTTGTAGATGAAAGCCTTGATTGTGATATATTGTCAGGACACGGCGCAACATGGATATAATATAATTGTAATAAATTGTATTATTAATTTTACCTTCTTTTCAATCACAATTTAAATCGCAACGTTGTTAATAAAGTGTTAAAGTCATCATCTCTCTCTTTATCTTCCTCGACGACAAATAAACTTGTACTGTTTTTACGGAGTTATACTTTGAACTGATGGATCCACATTTGCTTCATTATTTAAGTAATCATGAATTAAATCAACTATTGAACCTTCCGCGAGTCTTATTATATCCCCAATTGTAGGTAATCTGGGGTCCGTGATGTGTTCAAATCGTCGAAGTAATTCGTGTAAAATAGGGAAGCCCAGTAGTCGCGGCCAAAGTAGTTTTGGAGCCCAATGCATGAAATGCACAACAATTGGAAAGCTAACAAACATACACGTAACCACAAACAAAATCACTGGAGTGGTGTAAATAATGTAATTCCAAACTTCCAACGGTTCCCTAACATCGACAAATGTCGTTCCATACGGATCCAACTGTAGAATCACTTCATACAAATTTCTCAACAAGCGAGGCACGGTGTTGATAAAAAATTGTGCCTCCATTTAGAATTTATTTATTAATCATTTGAACACTAGATCTTTCCCAACAGACACGCAGGTGCTGCTTTATACATATTTGAAAACTTTTTCTCTCTTGCTTTCTTTCGGAGACCTCTGAATATTACAAAGGTCATTGTCCCAGTCTCACTATCGATTACAATCATATCATCAGTCATCACAGTCATTCTACTGATTTGGTTCAGTTCAATAGTTAATATTAATAAGATGTATTGGGGGAACGGATTTAGCACTTGCCATCTCACACCGTCTTTAGTCTTAAACCCGTTAATCTTAAACCCCACCAGATGCATAACATCTCGTTCATGCATAGACTTTCAAAACATCGTGCTAATTGATTATGATCATTCTCAATATCGCGGTGACCGCTTTTAGATATTGATACCTACATATCAATATACATTATATATGCACATTTTTATTTCAGCCTATTTCCGGCGATTGACTTAAATATTATAAAAATAAACCCATAAAATTGTCCAGTAGCAAATACAATAATAATGCCAATGCCATGATGCAAATAGACTTCTGTCACAACCAGAAATCAATTACCTATTATAAAACCTTAAAATTACTTTAAAAAACTACCAATGCCACATTATACAGCAAAAATAAACTAACAGCGATAAATCGACCAAAATCAAAGAAAAATTCATGATTCTGAATTTCATTATAGCTCGTTTATGAACTGTATCTGTATATTACACCGTATCCTTTTTAATACCTATGTATTTTCAATGAAGGCTCAAAAGCTCTGTGTTTCATGAGCATGAAAAGTGTGAAAACTTTCAGAAGGCAACAAAGACGGCTTGCATTTTTGTACAGAGTTTGCATGGGTTGCATGCAAGCAGGCTTAAATCCAGCAACAGCGAGTTTTAGGCGACCACCGCAACCACAGAGAGCTTCGGTGCTGCTGTCTTGTTCGGCAGATGCACAGCTCGAGAGCTCGTCCTGTTTGGGTTCGGAAGAATGTACTGCATCCAGAACAGCCAACAGGAGCAGTGGGCAATGCACAGGAACGGAACACGCGCTAAAGAATTGAATTGGGAATATAGGGATGTTATTCAGTCAGTCCATAATCTCCACATCATCACCAATCCTCCTCTTAACCCCCCAACTAATTATTTCTCGAGTAATGCATGTACTTTCTTTACTAACAATACTCCCTTGTTATAATAATTTACCACTTTTCATTGTAACCATCATTCCATTTACTTTTACACTATTTCTCGGTTAGTGTGCTCTTCACTTGCATTCTTAACCCATTTTTGGTAAGCATTCCATTAAACTAGTTGACTTTGCAATCGAAACTTTTTAAATAATAACCATACTAATTGTACACATTCCATTAATGTTTCTCTGATTATATATACGTGTGTTGTTATTATATGCATGCAGCTATGTAGTAACGTGTGAGGAGTGGATTTATTAAGTAGTTTGTTGTTGAGTCATCATGCATTCCAATCCGTTGGATAAAATTGGATAATCAGAAGAGTTCGAGATTTTTATACCCTCCATCAAAGTGACAAGTGATTGGTGGCGAGACGATGGATTCCAACCCGGACGTTGAGGAACTGCCCTATGTGGTGTGGTACCAGTGCCGGATGTGCACCAATTTGCTGTTTGATGACATTGAAAAAATGTTTATGCATTTTGACAAGAAGCATGGTGCCATGATTGATTGTGATGAGCTGAGGGGGATTGTGTACAAAAATGGGCTTTGTATGGGTGGACTTTCTAGGTGAGTGGGCATTTTTTACGAGTGAAATTTACATTTTGATGCAGATATTGACATTTTAACTGACATCAATATATCATGATACATAATATATTATAACGTGATATGATATTACATTATTTCAGGTCACCAATGCCTAGGGTCAAGTCTGAGGACGGGAACGAGACAGAGACGGAGCTGATATCGCCGTATGCCAACAGCGTAGAGGATGATGATGACTTGGAGAAAGTACATTTATTGGAACAGCAAGAGATTGAAACTGGTGAGATGGTGCTACCAACTGTTCATGGAGAAGAGGATTATGATGACGAAAAGAATGGGCACAACGACGGAAGTATTGATGAGGAATATGAAGAATCCACTTATGAATCTAATAATTTCACGGAGATGAAATACAGTCACAATGTTCATGATGTTGAGGAGCAACTTGCAGAAGGAGATTTTGATGATTTAAATTCAAATGGACACGGTGAAAATCAGCGCGAGTCCAATGAGGCATTTGATAGTGAGCAGTACGAAAAGGACAGCGCTCAGGATCAAGATGAAGCCTCCAGATTGTGCCAAACTACAAATTCGCAAGAGGATTACAATCATTACGATGATCTTGAAGAAGAGGGTGATTATCAAGAAGAAGGTCATTATCATGATGGTGGGCACGAGGAAGGGGAGCTTTCGGCTTCGGCGGAGCAGTCGATTAATGATGATTTGGACGAACTGATGTACGATGACGAAGTAAATTATGAAGACGATGAAGACATTGGAAACGAGCTGATCTATTCCAATGAAGGAAATCAAACTGGTGGTATTCTCAACTACGGGTTTTCCTGCAAGTTCTGTGGAAAATTTTTCACAACTCGACGTGGAGTAGAATCTCATGAACAACATCATAAAAACCAAGCTTCTCCGCTCATGAGGAGACCAAATGAACCTAGACTTTTTCCATGCAAAATTTGCCAGGATAAATCATTCACTTCATTTAAGGATTTGAAATTGCACATCAAAACTCATACACCAGAGAGGATTCATGTCTGCAAATTTTGTTTCTCGACATTCAACAATACTGCGAGTTTGACCAAACATTTGACGATTCACACAAGGGAAAATCCACATAAATGTCATTGTGGCAAGTCCTTCGTGAGTGCAAATACGCTAAAAATCCATCGGAAGATTCACACTGGTGAGCCTTGCTCAAAAGTTTTTAAAAAAATTCAAAAATTTTCAAATATTTTTTATTATCATGTATTTACACTCAATATTTTCTTCTCTGTACAGGTATCAAACCATTTGCGTGTCAGTATTTTAATTGCGGTAGATCCTTCGTGACAAAATCAACTTTAGAAAGTCATCTGAGGTAAGTAAAAAACGCATGTAAAACATGTAACTTAAAAGTAACCAGTAACCGTCTCATCAAGTCATTAAAATGAATTACTGTTTATTACAATATTTAGGACCCACACTGGAGAAAAACCTTACCAATGCTCGTTCTGCCCTTCGTCCTTTACTACAAGTTCGGCAAAGTACCGCCATGAAAGACATGTTCATAAGGTTCCTGAGCCATCTATAATGTAAGAGGACTGGGTAATCCCAACTTTTTTCTAAGGAACGAACGATACAGTTCTTGGTTTCGTTGGTCGTCCAAATTAAGTTCAACCTATTCAAAATTAACTGCAGCTACGAAAGAATAACTTAATACACTGTACATATTATCTGTTTTTCTCAGTCGGTTAATACTAATTCCTTAATAGTTCATGGTACAATGAAGTCGAAGTGACAATGGAAATGATTTAGGTACAATATATCAGTTTGTTGTAGATTATAATAGGTAAATATTTAAATTTTCATTCCAGAAACTAAATAGGATAAACGAGTTGAATCTATTTAAGTTAATAATACTTTTACAATTC
>JAHZMV010001560.1:0-11832 GCA_027743765.1 Coecobrya sp. COE2 | reverse complement strand
ATTGTCACTTTCTCCTGGGTCCAGACCACATCTATAAAGTAGGGTAATGAAAGTAATTGGAGAAACCAAGAAGCAGAGGAAAAAAGAAAATGGTGTAATAAAAGCTACATTTATGCCAATGCTGCGTTTATATCTAAAGCTGTTCGATATGCAATAGTATAAATATCAATAGTACCTTTTTTGGAAAGACTAGAATTTTTAATCGGGTAACTTAATGTGCTTTGGGATGTTGATCGTTAAGCCTAACTATGAATTGTGTCGCAGAGAGTGAATGTATACATGAATGAGATCTTACCCAAAACATTCAACGCTGGTTCCCAACAATTGTAGCACCCAGTAAGGAATGTAGTTTAGTCGAGGATTGCCATCAAAAAGAAATTGAAGATTTCTGTTACAATTTAATGTTTCTGTGTTGCTGGATTGTGCCCTTAAGGGACGCGAAGCGCTTCGAGTTTGACTGCTGTGAATGAGAGGATGGAATGGTAAACTGGGCAATAGGAGAAGATTGCATCGACACGCTGAAAAATATCTGAGATTACGAAGTAAGCAAACATTGCGAGGTATAGAGCTCAGAGGGTTTCTGTCAATACCAAATTCCTCCAACGAATGCAAACCTAAGAAAATTAAGCATAAGACAAACATAAAAATTATCGTTAAAACTAAAAACTAACGACCTTAAATAGTACAATGCAAACCTTCAATAACATCTTCTGGAATTGAATAGATCCTGTTTGCCAGAAACCTCCAATTGTTTGAGACGATGAAGATGTTTTAAGCCTGGAATGTTTAAATACAATAATTATTCGCTAGTTATAATAGTCCCAGAATAATTCATGCATTTTCATAAACATCAATTGGTCTTTTCTACGAAGTTCATTTCAAATCAAGCCAGGCTAAGTGCTTTCACTTTCATGTAGGTACACATTTTACAGCCACTATTTTAATAGTGCTTTGTTTTCTTAGCAGATATGTATGTATGAAAGAGAATGCATACTATGTACAAGAATTTCCCGTTCTTTCATTTCTCCACTCTGCACACTACACACAGCTACCACAATAGTGCGTGATCAAGCCCATCCCTATGTATTTCCCGTTCCTTCATTCTCCACTCTGCACACTACACACAGCTACCACAATAGTGCGTGATCAAGCCCATCCCTATGCGTACGCGCATGCATACTTTTTCAACTTCTCCAGTGGAAATTATGACAAACATGTGAACTTTATAAAAAAATGTGCATTTACATTTGGGAAGTTCTTCCAATTGATTGTACGTTATCAGCAAGCTTTCCAGCAGATTTAACTCTCCAATTGTTTGAGGTAACTTTAAAATGTAGTTTTGGGAGAGGTCAAGCACTTTGAGACACCTCAGATTCCCAATCTCAGTTGGCAGTTCTTGTAGTTGGTTCCCCACTAGGTATAAGTTGGTCAAGTTGCATAATTTTCCAATATTGATGGGCTGAAAAAGTTAACATTTAATGATCATTAAGTACATAATGTAAAATAATGATCACTTAATTACAGCAATGTAGTATTGGTTTTCCCCTTGTCACTCTTTACGTTGGAGGAAAGTAAATACTAAAAATACACTGCTTAATAGCCATTTGTATGGACTATACATATAACCAGTTGTCATTAAAAACTGACTTACCAGTTTTTCTAAGCAGTTCCTTTTCAGGTAGATTTCCTCAATGTGTTCCCCATAATTTAAAACCTCATTGGGAATCTCCCGTAAATTACGATAATTCCAGTGGAGTATCATCCTGCCTTGTATGTCTTGGATCAATTCATAATCAAAATCACAACACTTGTCCAGCCCCGATTCCATAGGCAATCTCCTTCTGCTGGAAAACTCAGCTGTTACTAAACCTGATTGAAAACTGGACTAGTCTCCCTATCTCCAGCAATGTGCTCGCTCACTCAGAGGCAGAACAAGCTCGTTACTTTTTTACGATTCTCCAGCAACTTTCTTACTCCTTCTCTCTCGCACATGCATATACACACTGTCTCCTCACAGCAACCTACATTCACTTGCTTTCTTTCTATTTCACTTTAGCAGCAAAAGAAAGTTGCAGATTTATGCGTTCTGTGCAAAAAATAAATCATACATTATTATATTGCAATTTCAAGTGAATTGACCATTTGCACAAAAAAAATCAAGTTTTAAACTTCATTTTCCTTAGATGCAAATTAATCGTCGTGACAAGAACTGCGCAGTTTATAAAACTGAAACTTATTATGTAACTTGAAAAACCTGAATCGTTTTCTAAACTACTAACTTGCACTATGCAGTTCTACCGTGGTGAATGAATAGAGGATGATATTTATTACATACATGAACATGATCCACTGGGAAAGTTGCCAGTTATAGCCACAAATGTAAATTTTGCATGNCTAAACTACTAACTTGCACTATGCAGTTCTACCGTGGTGAATGAATAGAGGATGATATTTATTACATACATGAACATGATCCACTGGGAAAGTTGCCAGTTATAGCCACAAATGTAAATTTTGCATGTGAAATTCGGGCACACAAGGACACGGGATCTATAGACACTCTTTTCAGTGCATGCCATCACACACACCATATTTTCGTCATAAGGGGAATGGTAGCAGGTGTATGCAAAAATCATGCTATGGACCATGAACCCGATTTCGTCAATTGCTGCGGTTCTCGGTTGTGTGCAGAATGAATGAATGAAACGAAATTTGCATTTTGTATCCGTCATTTGTTGACGAGTAGTAAAAGTGTTGGCATTCGTCAAAATCGGATGTATATTGCAAATGGTAGAACAAATATGCGCTAAAACAGGATCGTCATTGTGTAAAATGCCAAAATGGAATATTACATATTTTCATGTTTTATATGTGTCTGATGAAATAAATCTGTATATTTTTACTGACCGCCTTATTCATTTATTTATTTAAAAGTAATTTCATACGTTTAATACACAAAGTTCATACATTAAATACACGTAGGTAGGTTAACAATTTTATATTATGATATTTACTGGAGACCTACTGATTATTAATTCATTCAATATCTTTTAAAATTTATCAATTGATTATTTGCACGATTGCTTTACAATTTTGTATACAGCCGATATTTGTATAATTCCTACAATTTAATACATATCATGGCCCTAATAGCTATACCAATTATGTGCTTATACCGATACATAATATACTATTATGTATGCGTACAATAATATACGGATAAAATATGTACATGTTTGTCATCGTCATTTTCATGAAACAATAATAATTATTGGCATATAATGTAACTCTATGGATGACTTGAAAAATGGTGTTGGAGCAATTTATACAAATGTACTCTCAATCAATAAATATGTTCGACATCATCTATGAGACTGAAACTATAATTTGCGCTCCTATTTTAACATACTTATTCCGTAACCAGTTATGACTAGGTACTTTAAGTATAAATATTAATTTGTTATATAACACACGGTAATACAATATCAGCTTAGATATTATTTATTTCAACCCATATTTTTTTTATTTTTAAGGACACAACCAACAACACAAGATAACGTTATAAGTTGTCAGGTTTTAATAGAATTGGCTTGTTTGTGCCAAGATTTCTCAAGAAAAATTGAGTATCATGGGAAATTAGTTGGTTACCAAAACGCACCATATTAAGTTTTCGGCGAATTAGCATTTACACCTGAGAAAAATTGAAGTAGCCAATTTAACTGACTGACTGAATGAGTGTTTGTTTCGGGCCATTGCCCTATTGCCATTTATAAATAAGCACATAAATACGTCTGCCGATTAAAAACATAATGTGCATGCTGTAAATATGTAAACCATATAATATGTATTTTTTTAAAATTAATTATTGACCCTCTTAGTAAAAACTTATCATGAACTTGTTCAGCAGACTACAACCGTCTTTCAGTATTTATGCAAGAATTATTAACATTATTATATTTTTATATCATTAATAATCAACCTAAAACTACGGTAAGGCACTTCAAGATATACGGTCGAATTTAAGAATTTCATTCTGAACTCTTACACTAATTCTGAGTTATAGTCGAAGTAAAAAACACCCCCCATTCATATATTATTATTACATTCAATAAATCTTTGATAAGGTTCATAATTTATCTACAAGCATCTACTGATAAATAGCATCTAAAAATCCAGCTTTGCTAATACTGCTGCCGTATGTATATGTAAATTAATAATATTTAATGCTATTTTTTATCTTTACTTTTTTTCGTTTAAAAGTACTTCACCGGTCAATTATGTTTTTAAAAAATTATCCCCAGTCCACTAGAAATACATTAATGATTCACTTTCTCTCTGTAAAATATAAAATATCACCAGATAATAATGTAATCCATGCATCAAACATCAAGTGTTAGACTTATTCACAATTCACAACGCATCATCAAAATTCGCTAAACAATGCCATATACCTTTTTATTCATTTCATATAAGCTTGTACATGGGACTGAAGACAACTCAAATTAGTAGAAACTTTCTAAATACTTCTCAGGGATAATTTTACACATTCACTCACGCGAAGTGTTCAGTTTTCCCTTGGATTAATTACTCAATACATATCAAGGTAATCGACTAATTGGGATAAAACGACTAGAACTAATTTTTATAAAACTTATCCCATCCAAAGAAAAAAATACAAAAATACTGTGTTTATGTTAGTCTCTTTGTTGGTAATCCATATAAACTGAACTAGAGTTGAAATAACAAGAATGTTACAAGTTAATCTATTATATGCCCTGTCATTTTCTCCCCATGCGAGCCTCGTGCACATTTCATTTAAACACACCAGTACTCTTCTTGTGATGAGGAATGTATTAGGAATGCAGACAGGAATTTCTTTTTCGTTTAATTCGTGTTCACTATTTTCTTTTAAATAGTTCTCTGGTGTGTACAAATAAAATACATACATACAAAGTCATGTAGTTTCTGCTCTTTGGAACATTCCTCTGCAACATTCTTCCGTCTGTAAACTGTATGCAATTCATGACACGACATTGAGGAATTTATCAATGTCATCAACGGGGAAAGAAAACTAATTGATTCCTCATAAAGACCTTACTCTGGATGTGACAAACAGATATACATGCACATTCATTTTATATCCTACACTTAAATCCAGAAGGTCGTGGCTTATTGTATGGAAGATGTGTTCACAACACCAGATCGAAATGACATCATTAATACCCGTACTTTTTCCGGCTGTTTCCTTTGATAACGAATTTTGAGTTGCGATGTGATTACATCCGATTCATGCTCTGCACTGTCAGTATCGGTTCTTTTATTAAAGTACTGTCGTTTATTATTACTCACAAGATTATTCACTATGTACATGATATCGCTCTTACAAACACCAAATTACACGTTAAGTTATTTTATAATCATGGTCTTAAATAATGAGTGTTTACAATATTCTTTTTGTTTTTATACTATTCTAGATAAACTTTCACATTTAAAATTAAAGAAGTAAACATTAAATAATTTTTCTCTCATGTACATCGTAATTAAGCTATATAGCAGGCCTCCAAATTATTTTAGAGGGCCTTTTGTATTTTGTAAATTCTGGGAATATAAATGATATACCTAGGTTTCAGGTGAGATAGGGAATATAATTACAATGATTACTCCAGACCTGACTAACATTTTAAAATATTGACATAGTACAAAGGTACCAATAATAAGTAGTAATTTAAATATACCATCATTGTCCCACAGTTTGCTACTTTAACTCATGGAGACATTATTCTTTTAATGTACATATTTACATAATTTACCAGTTTTCTCTTTAGTAATTTTATCCAACATCCGTTCGCATTTTAAAGCATAACATTTTATATACATATTACAAGATCCTCACAAGGTTGGTCTCTTCTATATGCTTATGTACAACCTTTATACAATATTCAATAATATATAACATATGTACATACATGTATGTATATGAGCATAAACTTTTTCCAGATAGGTATATACATATTTACACAACGATTCCTATAAATATAAGTTCCACCGCGGAGAAGTTTTCTATATTTGATTATCATCTACTTCCAGATTCCATATCACTAATCTGATAATGCCTGCAGGACAGAAGCCATGTCGAAGTATAAAAATAGAGGACGAGAAGAAGAAAATGTCCTGGTATTGGTGATCCAGGTAAACTTCTCCAGCCCAAATTGTTCCCATGTTGCATCGCCGCAGGGTGCTCTCCTACTAGGTTGGGAAAAAGAAACGAGACGATGACATTAAATTAAGTTATTTTTTGTGCGAGCAAAATATTTTATAGATTACATAACATGTAGGGTATAGGGTTATCTTTTGCCATTAATGCAAGGTGTGCAAAATATTTAAAGGATGTACGCTCCAAGAAAAAAAGTAATCTTCCCAGAAAACTGACACATTTTCCCTCTGAACCACGTGACCTGTTTCCTTTCATCTTGAAAGTCCATTTTTAGGAGCCTATAGTAAGTAATTTTAATTACATGCTGGAGAAATGTATGCCAGCCCGTGTTGATGTACCACAAGAAACCTTTTATCGACAGAGTTCGTTGGACCGCATGTTTACATGTTGCTGATTAAAGTTCTAGTGACCACATTATGAACTTCAAGATAGAGTAGTTTGCATTAGTTTGATATTGAATAATAAATGGATATACTCAGAGAAGATGATAATGTACAATTTCTTGTGTTGATGGCCGTAATATTGACGAGTCAACGGCGGGTAATCTTGGTTAGCTAATACCACATCAAACAGGCAAACAAGCAAAAGAGAAGCAAAGGCTTTTGCAATCACTTGCAAGCAAGACACGCTCCGCGCTCCATTAAAGTAATAAGGAGATGGCCCACATTTTATTTTTAAAATGAAATTTTATTTTCTTGGCACACATTAATCAAACTCTATATCGACACACCACACACATATATTATTTTCCGTAGGTAGTTTGATAGTTGCGTAATGGTGAAAGGCACAAGCCGATTAATCCGATCGGAAGGTAAATCGGAACTGTCAGGTTGGATGCAAGCTCTCGTTTATCACAAAGAAAATGCATAAGATGTTGGCAATTTTATATTCAAGAGTACCATTTTCCGAGAACGGTGGATTCTTTGTCTTACCACGTCACGTCTCTGACTGATTGTTTAACTGAATTAGTAAAATCTGTGAAATTGTGTCGAGAAGAGTGAAATCAACTTACATTTGCATATTTCTTGTATTAGCCAGCATTTGCCAGTATACTAACCAGTAAGTATGTATAAACATGTACGTGAAATATTACAGCCTCGTGTCTGTGAAAGAATAAAGGATTTTGATTTTTATGTGTGAAAACACTTGAGAAGGGGACATCCAAAATGGTAGCGTTTTTCTCATTCAGAACATTCATGGTGAAAGGTATTGTTCCTACAGAATATTAAAAGGAAGCATATCTCTCACGCATTGGTAGCATATTTTACATAACACATTTTTCAAACTTTCCTTGTCTACAAAGTAGAACAAAAGGAAATACAAAAAGTGTTTTGTATGATTGTCCAGAGAGACAATACGAACAAAAGACAGGTACGACCTTTTCCTGACGTGAAAAGTCGTCTTTCCTTGACAGTGACGATAATCTGTTCAATTCATTCGCATGCAAGCTGTCTTCACGTAGATGGTTCTAAATTGAGTTAAGTTTCGATTTGTTCCAGTACATTGTATAAAGATGGATATTTAATATGTACTTATTGCTCCCGACGTTGGGTTTCTCAACCCTTTGGCTTCACCCAGACTAATTTCCCAGAAGAAGCGAGCATTTTTATTACGATAAAAAAATGTTTCCTTTTTCTCATACAAAAGTACTCTATTTTATGTCAAATTCCCAGCTAATACTCCGTCAGAGTAAAGACTCACTCAAAAATATAACAAGTTATGTAACTACATAATCCACATCACATCAGTGCTAACGGAAAGGTACATAAGGACAAGCTGGGTGACATTTTTTCTTTTGAAATCTCTAAAATTACTCTGACTTTATCCTCTTATATTAGAGTGAGTACACATACTCTCTTTCTCTCCCTCGCTGTCCAGAAGTATAAACGTATGGACTTTTAATAGCAAGTGGGACCTGAACAGCTGCACTAAACATGAACCATATTTTGTAAGTTTAGTTTATAAATGTACGCTGATGTAAGAGTTAAGTAAGGCAAAGGATACAATATAAAAATGATAGTGCCAGCTAGCAAATCAAGTCACTTCATGCTCAAGTGTACATGCTGCTTGCTACTATTACCGTAGCAGTTCCAAATTGAAGACCTTATCCTAATAAACCAAAAGGGAGGAATGTAAAAGTACTTTTCCCTGAATGAGTTGAACATGTGTATTCACATACGCCCTTTGGAGTGGTTTGCTATTGCAAGCTTTCACTTTTATAGGTTGGCTGAGCACACACATGGGAGCAGGTTTGGTACGTGACTTTCTCCAATAATTGAAGTCATGATGAAACACCAGTGGAATAATAATAAATCAAGTTTGCTGTATAGTGTACATTTTTCGGAAATCTGTTTGCTCGAAAAGTGCTCAACTTTGTAGTCATGATTGTGCAGAGTGCACCAGGGAAGGAGAAAAGGTGCACCATTTAAAATTATGGACTGACATATTTTGCAGCAGTACTAGTGTTAACTTTTGTTTTAGTTGGTTTTGTCATATTCCCGATTTCGCTGCTCCTGCCAATGCCAATGAAAAAAGTTTCCTTGTATCAACATCATACTTTTTGCCTTTAAAATTTTAATATATCAACCTAGATTGTAGTAGATGTATGCACTGCAGTCTATGTATATATTTCATCTAATAACAGCGATGAACTTAATATGTATTTATGCCTGAAGGGTATGATTATAAGTCAGAAAATTTCATTCTCTCTCGAATTCTCACGTTTTTTCTGCTTCATTTTGTAAAATTTTGCAAGTAAAATTAATAGTCTGCTAAGTAGGGTACCTATATGAGAAAATGCCGTAAGGAACCAGGATTTTAATTCAACTTTTACTGCACTTGGGTATTTTCTACATAATTTTTTAGCCTGTCCATTGCATTAGCATAGTTTCAAAGAATGATTACGACCGCTGATCATGTCAATCATCCTCACGGAAAAAGCCATCACACCAAGTTTATTATGTTCCTGTCTCTTGGTAATAGCAAGTAGCAGATGCGACTTCCACACAGCTTTCTTGCTCTCTTGAAAGAATATCGATATTCCCTTTTATTTTCGGGTTTATTAGAGGATTCTTGACAAGTCACATTCACATAAAGTCATTCAGTTGTACAAAGTGATAACTGTGCCGTGAGAATCAGACAATTGAGTATAGTCTGTAGGATTGCAAGATTAGGAAAGAAGAATGATGATTTTTGCACCGTTGTAACAATGTGACCTTCGGGATCCTTTGAAAGCAGTTTATTCCTACTGGCAACACAGGAGCAGAATCAGCAGCATCCTGTAATTGGTCCAGGGCTGAAGTACCACATCATCATTTTTGCCAGGACTTTTGGGAGCGGAAGCAAACAAGTATTTTCGCTGATATGGGTAACTTCCTTTGATACGCAAAATGGCGATAAAAGGAGCTATAAGCTGTGTGCGGATGGCATATGCAGACAACCAGAAGAAGAAATTTCATTTGTAGGTTAACGTTCCTTTGAACATTCTCGAAATACTTCCGCCATGCGTTTGCTGATATCATTAATCCCATGATTCTCGTCGTTTGTATGAGAAAGAGACATTTTAGATACGAAATGCGCCTGTACCCGGGCTACTACTGCTGCTACAAAAGTACAAAGAAGTGGGCAAGTGAGAGACTTGAAATCATTGATGTGAAAGTTATTTGAGATAATCCATATAGCTTGGATTAAAGACCTTAGTTTTTTGTTGAGGACGGCAGCTCTTGTATGAAATTCCCTTGCCTTTCGTTAGCTTTCTGTAATGAGCTGTGAGAACTTTTCCCAACAGAGAAAGTATACATTCTACTCTACTCAAGCTGAACTGTGCAAAATACAATGTAAAAACGGTATAAAAGTTCCTCTTCCACACCTCCTACACATCAAAAGGACCTCTCTCTGTGTTTCCATCCAGAAGAGCCTTAACAACAACTTGAAAGGAAATACGAACAAGAGAGAGACTAAAACAAAACGCTAGTAAACTTCAATGCAGTAACATATCTAAAGAAAGTGTACAGTTTAATTTTGTCGTGTCAAGAAACTCCTCGAGGGACACTTATTGACCAGACAAAAGTTATGGCGCCGGAAAAAGTTAATGAGTTCTTCTCATTTTAACAGTTTAGTCAGTCGTATAGTCCCTTTTAATAGAACTTACTTAAAAGCATAGAGTTAAAGAGGTAATAATTGGTGATTATCAAAGATATGCTACACAATCAATTTAATTTTTATAATGTGTTCAGAAATGCTTAAAATTATTTACAATCAGAGCGATAGACCTAGGTCAGTTAATGAAGGATGAAGATTCGAAACTGAAAACGATATAGAATGCTACTTTTGTTTCGAAAATAAGAACTAAAAGGAAAGAAGGCACGTTTTTTTTATTTGTTGCTGTATACATGCAAGTGAATGTGTATTGACAGGTTAGTCAATTTGAGCAGTTGCTTTCCAAAGAAAGTTATGAAAGAGGAGTAATGTCAAATATGTTTGGGGAAAGTATGTATGTACGTCAATTGTATATAGGTACTACCATTATGTCTATACCTCGAATTATAACGGAATGATGTCATCCTTGAATTTTATAGATATGTTACATGTAGACACTTTTCTACTTTCAATCCACAATGGAGGTTCTTTCATAATCGTCTGTTGTATTTAAATATTCGTCTCGCCCTCTACCAATAATACCCCCATAATCCTTTTTAAACATTAATTTCATGCAAGCATTTTCATAGCATTTAAAACAAATAAAGGAAGAAAAACAGACACATTTCCGACAAGTCCCACAGGCACGATTTACTATGCTGATAAGCCGCCTTACAGTCTCATTCCTGTTTGCTACGTAAACGGTATCCATATAATATACTAATATAGGTAGAGTGTAATGATGCAAGTGTGAATTTGTGTACTACTATGTACAAAAATAGCTAAGAACTATAGACATGCATACTTTCTCCTAGCGTTTGCTCACTTAAAATCGACATAATATTCTCTGCATTGTGCAGGCCTATAATATTCAAACCTAAATAAAAGATGCTTAAATCAATGTGCGTTTCCAGTATTGAACATGGACAATTATACAATGTACTTTGTACCCATTCATCCAGCCAGCAGACCAACACAAGCACCTCCTCTCTGCACCCCTCAAGGACTCTTTGTTTGGAACGACAGACTAACTTTTTGTTAATTTAAACTAGTTCGATCCTAATTCCTTTGTTCGCACTCACTGGTAATAGCTCTGATCCTGGTATTGTTTTAACCAATGACATAAGCGCAACACAAGCACTAAGTTTATACATTTTATTGTCAGTCCCATTCCCCAAAGTATACAAAAACAAATGAATAGTGAAAGTTTAAAACTATTCGTAAAAACTTTGCTCTTGTCGGTACACATGGCGGTATAGCTAAAAAACTGTGGCTGGTTGGTACATATGCCAAACAATATAGATTGCGCTTTCTCCATCAGAATTTGTTTCCATTTCGTTTGTTTTTAGTCAATAAATGAATGGCCACATTTTCTTTGACGCACAACTACGAAAAAGAAACAAATCAAAAATGTTTAGTCAATCAAGCAAAATAATGGAAAATTTTATCATACATGTAGGTGTGGCTATTTCTGACAATCA
>JAHZMV010001559.1:0-24376 GCA_027743765.1 Coecobrya sp. COE2 | reverse complement strand
TTGCTATTTTACGTATATAAATATATAAATCCAGTAGTTTTGTTGCACATGTTATTTTTTGTAGAGATGTACTTGCATAATGGGTAGGTAAATCAGGTTTTGCATGCGCAACACCTACTGTTTGATTGTAATAATGAAGTACATTTGCGTATGTACCTATGTCCATTATTTATGTTGTGAGGTTTGCTACCGTATTGTGGCTTGCATATAATGTGTTCAATTCACGAGTAATAATTTGGATGGCTGTAGAAGAATTGAGTTTCATGCAGCCGGATAAGTGCAAAAAACATGAAAATATGTGCAGAACCGTCAGATAAAAGTTGTACCTAGGTGTTTAGCTTGCTTTAGCTGCAAAATACACCAGCTTTGTCTTTAGGTTTTCGAGATTTTCAATGGCAGATTTTTACAGATTTTAAAAGTGTGTACAGTTGATGCTACGTCGAATTATATTGTTTTATTCACTTCGTTGAATCTACATACTCAAGATGCTGTTCCAAAACATTGTAATTGACATTATTATGAACCTGTCATACCATTGACTTTGAACTCTAAGCAACTGCCCTTCTTACAATCAACTTGTCGATGCCACTACCGGATCGTCAATTTCACAGCCATTTTCCAACCTAGCAAATTTTCTCCAGGTAAATATGACATTTCACTATCATTGATTAATTGGTCATAGGATTCAACTTTTCATATTGGCTACTATGCAAAGGTGTGATGAATTAAATTAATAATAATTATACTTGCCGTTTTAAGTTAATGAGAATTACATGTCTTGCGTCATGGCTAACATTGGGTCAACATTTGTTAAATCTACGTAAGGATGATCTTTCTTTCATCAAAGTTACGTAAGTGTATATTATGCAACTCAAAATACATATGTAAGATGTAGGTATTTATTTTAAAGATTATTATCCATATACATTGTATAAGATGGGAAATGTGGATATCATGTAGGTAGATACTTTTTATGTCCAAATATTACGAACAACTTCAATTTTATCTACAAAAGAACTTTACAAAAGAAGAAGCGAAGGAGGAGGAAAAGTATCTAAAACTTTTCTCTTGTGGAGGAACTGGTGAGTGTCGACGCGAGCAGAGAACAACGTTTGCGTAATCTAGAGCCAAGCTAAGTGAGAAGTAAAAAGATCAAAAGCAGAATATATCTTGCCTCTTCCATCGACCAGGGAGCTGCAATGAGCACCATCAGCAGATTTTCCAACTGACATGAACCTTTCCACCAGCACTTCCTACTACTTCTACTTAAAAACTTTTTCAGACAACTTTCTCCCATCACGATCGTCGTCCTCGCTGTCGTGAGTAATCCCTTTCTCCTAAGACGGAGAATCATTTTTCTTGCTGGTTGTAGTGTCCTTTACCTTTATATAACATCTATACAATCATCGCCATCAATATCATCGTACGTTTTATGTAGATATGGAGCTGGTATATCCCTCAGATATACATAAGCATTGTTACTTTTTAGTGTATGGTGACTGTGAGTATTATTATTATTATCATGCTGAGAGTGAGTTTCTTCCCAAGGCAAGGTACAAACGGTGGCGAGGTTTCTGGAAGAGAAAATCGGAAGGAGAGGGAAAACCCATTTTATAGTAATGGTGGTACATGTCTATTAAACTCAAGTGCAACATTAGGGAGAATAAGTGGGAGAGATATTGAATAAAAGGAAGTTTCTCTCTGTCACACATCACGTCGAAGAAGAGCCTTTTGTTCGATCTGGCAAGAAGGTGGGGTGCCTCGATCGTCGTTGGCGTAACCAAAAGCAAAAAGAGAAAAGAGAGTAGAAGAGTTGGGAATGGAAGCTCAGATAGAAAGAGAGAAAAAGTTACATTGAACCTGTAGTAATGTACACTGAAAAGAATATGATAATAGCAGTAAAACTTTTTGAACAGTAAAAAGTATCCAAGTTAGGGTTTATGTAGAGGAACATAATGCGAGAGAGTGAGATATGATATGATATAAATAGATGAGTATATTGTATATGCTTATTTACTGTACTATACCTATAAACGAGTAAACGATCTTTTAGGGAGAAGAGCATTAAGAAGAAATCCTGCAAGAACATTCAGCTTTTTGTTGGAAAAAGTAGAAGAAAAGTTGTAGAGAGAAGGAGAAAAGAAAAGGAGATGAAGACGAGAGCGAAGACGTCGAAGAAGAGATAGAGAAAATATAATATTTGGACAGATATATGGATTGGACAGATAGGATAGGGATTGGTGATGAGGAGGGGAAGAAGGCGGGCCCATCCTAGAGTCATCCCCAATCCCAATGTCCATTCTGCGGGAACTGCGCCCCATCCTTTGCTTTTAACAATCTTCTTCACTCTCAGCTCTTCACTCTCTCTTCGTGTCTCGTCTTCGTCTCGTACTTGCATGGTGGCAGAGTGGATAGTAGTTATCCAGGAAGCAAAACAGGCTTACAGATACTACATGGTATTATTATTACAGAGGAGAATTGTACAGATAAAATACACCAAAGTAAATGGTAGAAGTAGAATCGGTGGTGTTGGTAGTAGGAGAAGTTGTGGGAGAGAGAAAAAGAGATACCTATGCATTAGATACATACACAACATCATCATCATCGACCCAAAAGGAGAGAGAGAGAAATAAGAGAATAGTTTTATGCCTTCTGCGATTCTGCGAATGAATGCTCGTTATCCCAAAAACGAATTGTTGGATCAGAGGCAAGGAGAAGCGACACAGAAGCACACACACAGTAGTCACATGGAAGCATAGTGAATGGTATTTATATGGGATTTCTAGTGCTTACCCGCATCACAATCATGTTGGCGTTTCTCTCTCACTGTAATATAAATAGGCTGTTTTTATTACATCTCTCAAGATGAGATAAAAAAGAAGGATCCAATTGGGTTTGCACAGCGAGACGTAGTGGATAAGCCAACAGAGGGATACACAATCAAATACATTGCTACTGCTGCTGGAATGACAAGACACCAATCAGAAACACTAACAACGTGAAAACAATGTCATGCTGAGCGTTCTACATATTATATTATTGAGTGTATGATGTAAAAAAGTCATTTTTCATGAGTTATGCCACCAGAGCTACTATGCCTAATGTTACAATCGCAAATTCTGGAAATAACTTTTCATGCAATTTATTTCTTGAAAAGGTAAACGCATTTGTGTACGATAATAATAATAATACGTATCTGTTCTGTTATTGCGATCTATGATCTTTTATATTCTTCTTCAATACTCTGCATGCCACCTCCACCTTATATATCACCTTTTTTGTACGTAATAAGTTTCAGATATTGTGTCATGTCGTAAATCCATACGGTTTCTATCAGTGTAGTCCCGTGTGGAACTAACTGGGGTGATGCTATACAAAACAACAGCAACTGCAGAGAGAGCCCAAAACTCAACAAAGTAGATTTTATTATGGGGACAAACAGAAGGAGAGAAGAAGTGTTGTTGTTGTCACAAGCATATAAGTGCAGGGTGAACAGCAACACTTTTTCTGATGCTGGTAAAGCTTACACAGTGCATGTTCCTAGAGGATGGAAATGGAGTGAATAATATGGAATTTGGGAACTCTCTATCCAGAAGAGTCTTTGAGTCGTTCGCCGTGTGAATGCAAACTTGGTAAACTAACTACTACTGTTTACTACTTGCTCTTTCCGTGTGCTATATGCCTTGTCTCACTCTTCTCCTTTTACTTCTCCCTGTGCCCAACAACAACATAACACATAGCCTTTCTTTTTCCTCACTCACTCTGTATCCCTCTTTTCCTTGCCTGCCTGCTTGGTGGTTGGTATCATATCATATTATGAAATGGATTATGTTGGGAATATCTGCATGTAATGTGCCGATGAATCTCAGCCTTGTTCCTCATTCACTCTCACGCATTCATCTAAACAGCAATCGTCCAAGAGTGGTCGTGTTCGTGGTTGTGGAATAATCGTCACCGTATATCCCATTGTCGCACATCAAACCACCTTGCAACAAACCTAACAGTCAGGAATATGGCTCGTATCTCCCCAAAAAATGAGAGATATGTAAAAATCATCATCATTGCTTTGCAAAGAAGCTTGTGACAATAAATAATAACAATGAATCATTAAAAAGTCAAGTTGGCCGAGGTGTTAATTCCTGAGAAGTCGGTCTAGAGTGAAACAAAGAAGAACTAATATAATAAAAAAGGATCATTGAACGGAGTGAACTTTACTTGTTTTGTTTTCAGTGGCTATACAATTATATTCATTTATTGCAATAATTAGCTTGTCGGGTTATACAAAAGAAGACTGGAAAAACAATCTAGTTTGGAATTTGCTGTTATATACCGGACTTGTCCCTGATTACCGGGATTTTGGCATAAAGTGAATGGATTTTTTATACACGAGAGATAATATCAAAACAAGACAATTAATTAGCTGCTGTGTTTAAACATACATACATTTACCTTTGACATTGTGTGATTTATTGAATTTCAAGTAACAGACACCAATGAAGAAGCATTGGCAAATTGCATTATGTAAGTAGAAAGGAGAAATTCATGTGCATTGCATGCTTTATTCCATATGAAGTTAAATGCCACTTCCTTTGTTCAAAAAAATGCGTGACTGAAAAGCAAGTAGTTTACGTGTAAAGGAATGCAAAGCAATTTATTTCTCGGACATCGCTGAACTTTTTACAAAATACTTCCCCTTGCGATATCGTAATTAGAGGGATCAACAAACAACTGGAGAGTTTTCTACTACTTCTCCAACCGATATAGTTTAATACAATCATGAGGTGCAAGCCAGTTGCCAGAAAGGTTAATCATCAAGGTAAGCTCAAAACTTTCGTTTATTTTTTATATTCCCAATTTATATCGATTCTAAAGGGAGATAATCATACTTAAAATTATACAACATTTGCACATATAAATAGACAATAGCGATCCTATAAACTCGTTTCTTATCAGTTGAGTGTGTAACAGTAATTCTTATTTTAGACAGTTAATTGAATTAATTTGTCTAATCAACGGCATAACTTTGTATTTCACCTGAACCTATCATGATGTAATTGGTTTACATGTTCATATTCATTGTTTTTCTAACATGGTACAAGCATACAAGCATATTATTTTGTTAAATATTTTTACAAAATCAACATGTTTTTCACCTTTATTTGCTAAATCGTCAAATCAATTATTGTCAATTGTCGGATGTCCGCTTGAACGAACATAGAAATTCCCCAAATATAAAAGATGACAACAGAGAAAAGCAGCATGAGTAATACCATAACAAAAGCCTTTTTCTTAATTCAACTTTGCGTGATGACACGAGAAAAAGCCATGTAGGATTACATGTGTCCTTCCTTGTTAATCAATGAAGCATAATGATACACAAGTATGAGTTGTGTGTAAGTTGTAGTAGTAGTAGTGACCACAAAATAAATTTCATTCATTTTACTCCTATTATCTCGGAGGAGTATAATTTCATTGTAGAAAAGCGAGTGGTCATTCATAAATCAACATACCAAACCAGTTAAATTCTATGGGGAATTGTGTGAAAGGGTTACAGAAGAACTGACTACCGTCCCTGAAACACTCACCGCTACTGTCTGTTTCCTTTTCATCGGTCACTCGTGTGCCTCGTTAATCCGTATTGAATTGAAATAGGATTGCTGTCTTCTATTGTTTGTTGGATTTTTTTGAGGCATCACTCATGTTGTTGTAGGTGGATTTCAATGCATAGATATATTTAAAACGCCTAAATGAAATGAGATACGTAGTTTGGTTTTGATGAACCACAATAGGTTTAATCTTGTCGTGGCGTTGGCCTTTATTGTGTTCTATATTATCTCTCTCACAGTCGCAGTGTCTAATTTTGGGGCATGAATCAACGAAAACATGAAAAGTTCTTGCTGACCCTATTTATACAGATATATATTCATCATATATTTGGCATGTATACAACAATGGTGGCATTTTTGCCCAGATTCATTCACTTTCCGACCAATCTTTATGCATACGAAATATGAATCGCATTTTGAATGAAAACGATGATTAGCATGCTGGGCACATTGACAATAATGATGGATTCCAAAGAAAAATTGTATACCTTTGATCTTAATCTTACACAGCAAAGGAAAGTAAACAGAGAGCCATAATCCAAATATGTGTAAAATACCAAATGTGCAATCATACTTCACCTATTGCTAATATACATACGCTATAGTAGTAACGCAGTCAACTTCAAAATATGCATAGGCATACGTTTTTACATACCAGAGTTCCTTATTCCTTTTCCACTTGAATGAAAGTTGCAACAAGATACATACATATTTGACTGAATAGCTACCTATGTAGAATTGCGTTAAACAATATAATGGTGAATGAAGCAGAGCAAGGCTACATACATTAAATTCTCAATCCAAATGCCTACAATCGAACAAATCCAATTGCAATCTAAAGATAATAATTTCATTTCATATGTATACCTGGGTGAGAGGACGGGGACATAGTGTCTTGAATGTTGAGTATAAAAGTTTGTAAAAACTTACCAGAGCAGAAAATATGCTTTTCTCAGCAAAATAACAATCATTACACATGACAGAAGAGATATCATTACAGTACATTTTCAGGGAGTTTCCACTGTACTTGTGAGTCGATCACCATGATGGCTTTTTGATGTCCGCACACTCGTACATCATTTCCTTTGTTCGCTGAAAGAAATTTCAAAGAAATAGTGGCCAGAGTCAAACTTTCTATCAAGTATCACAAAAGTCATTATGGTGATCAAACACCTTCATCGTGAGTTTTTATTGTGTTCACAATTTTCATAAAGCATTTATTTTTTGGTTCAAGTACTAGAGTTGGGTTTATACTGCATGCATGCACATTTATTTATTAGGTAAATATCGCTAGAATATTCATGTGTGAATTAAGATAATCTACGAAGAACTCCTATGGATAAAATATTATGTCTCTTGTCACGTCGTATTGACTCCCAGAAAATTTACAAATTGGCTTCAGCTCAGATAATAATATGGTTCAGGAGAAGGAAGACAGATAATTTGTCATGTAGCACCACAACTGCTGTTGTAAAAGTAATAACAATGCTAGACACTGTGTCCATATAGTCATATTCAGCCAAGTGTTTTATGTACACGATGGACAACGGACAGTGCATGGGCCATCATAATTGAAATCGACCCTTCTTCCCTTTCATTTGCAAACAAGATATTTCTGTCGCATATAATATGTGTACCTACAACATGTGCATAAAACATCTATATGCATTTATTTATTATTATTATCCGAACTTCTTTGGGAGACAAACTTTTCCGAATACGTATAAAGTAGAAAAACATATATAACGAGTAAATTACCAACGTGTGCTGGAGTGTTGTGGGAAGTTTATTAAGTGAAGGGAAACATGAACTTTTGTAAGGGAAATCATACCTTCATGCCATGCTACATTTTATCAATGTTTGGAAACCGGAACATCGGATGTTCTTTGAGTATCGTCGTCGTATGCCGTTCTGACATTGATGATGATGATGACCATGTAGGGCAAACATGATTACTACTGAAATTCAGTTGACTAGATGAGACAGGAAAGGAAGTGTTGATGATGACGCAGGGTGAGCGACTGTGTCGGCCTAGCCTTGTAATAAATGATAACTAACATCCAAAGTTTGTGAACATTTTATATCCGTATGCATATGCACATTTATACTTTAATCATAGGTATGAAAATAGTTGTGCCCAATATATTTAATCGATATTGTCCACTTCTTTTCTGTCAGTTGAGCCAGGTAATTTTCTCTCAAGTCAATCCTGGGCAATTTGTCAGCGAGAGACACACGTTACTTGCCCTGCCATAAAACTTGCTATCTCTGTTCAGTTGGTGATATGATGTACCACTTCACCATCCTCAATCCTCACACCACACAACCTTTTGATTATTCTTTCTTCGACTTGTACCTGACATGCAGGTATACTTTCATTATCTGGCCACTCCATGTTTGACACTGTCCGGCTTCATTATATTATAACTTTGATGATAGGTTTTACCGTTTTATTGGGTCGTCTTCTTTGTCTTAAACTTTTCATTGTTATTCTAGTAATTTCACAGTAATGATGCTTTCCGTGCTAACGGTGATACGGTGTGTGGAAAGGTCATTGATGGTGCATGGTACTCTCGTCTGATATTATTATGGTTTCCTCGATGAAAATATATACAGAAGGGGAGAAAATGTTAAAATTGATTTTTGCACCATTGAAAATTGCAAATATCTCCTGCCAGTGAAATGGCAATTCATGAACTACCTCACAAGCAGGTTGAGCACCCTTTCACCTCTTAACAATCTTGCTAATGCATGCATGTAAATGGTTTTCTCCGCTAAATGTGAAATGACAATTTTTTAAATCTTAAATAGGGGGCTTTAAATGTAAGGGATTAAAGTAATTTCCGAGGGCAAAGACAAATCTTCAAAACTGTATTCATATTTAGCGTGTCTTCACATAAAAAATGTAAAAATCATGAATGAAAAAATAATTATCTACGAATCCTCCTTTCCTTTATTTCTGGACACACAGATGTGTATGTAACTATACTGCACGTGAATACGGGCGTGGTCCTTTAAGGACTTCCTGACCAAAAAAAGTGAATGTGGCCCCCTGTGGATCTTCCTCATGAAGAAAAAGCACACATTTTCATTTCTAAAAGCGATCTCTTTGTTTTTCAAAGTCTCTTCATCTGTTTCCACAGTTGGTTTCTTGTGATGAACACTCCAAATATGATGCTAGTGAAACGATCATCAAGAAAAAATAGATGCCCATGATGCTCTATTCAGTAGGGTCCTCTATCACTCGAATTTCATTCTAGGAAATTTGTGAACATATCTGTGCAGAGGATCCTTTTTTCAACATGATCGTGCATAAACAGTCAGAAAATACAGATCATTTTTAATCATCCTTGATGCTAACCCTCCAACTGCATAATATGAGCGAGCTCGTTTTTGACCGAAAGTAAGCAAGGGTCAAACTGTCTTCCTGGTCTTTGAACACTTTTAGCATTTATTTTCAATCTTTTCTTTACTATTTTAAGAAAAAATTTACAAAGTATGCATGTCGTCCTATCCAGTGATGAATACAACCTTTTTTGTGAATAACCAATCCTTCATCTTATGTTTTTCCAAACGTGTCTCGCTGATCGTACGTTCCTTGTTTTCTGCTCACAGTTTGTATTATACATTCGTATGTTAACAGGATAATCATCAGGATGAGGATCAACGTAATTAAAACATATAAAAATACAACTTGTGAAGTATGCCCTTCAGTTTAGCTTGTTTTGCTTTGGGCTTACGCTCAAATTAGCTCCTTGGCATCTGGCCCTTGTTTGTCACAGTGATCTTCTTGGTATCATTCCAGACAAACTATAAGGTGCAGAGGGAAGCGTTTAAAGATTATTTTTACTACGACATGTATTGACTTACACAACATCTTAAGTCTTAAGATTAGATTTACATGACACTTGGTAATATTTGTTCTGTTTCTGTTTTTAAAAAGATAAAGAAAAAGGGTCATAATGCTGCCACCAACTTATAACTTTTTCTGCCATAATGTCGTCTCTCTATTTTTACGAGTTTCGCTTTGTGTTTTCCCCTGTCTCTCAGCATACTGTTGTCCTATGAGAAGCTGTTGGATGTTGCTTCTGCTTAAATGGGTGTCAAATGTCAGATGAACCGTGAAACTGGTCTGTGTACTTTAATGTCTGAGAAAAAGTGTAGTGACTGATGATGAGAAGAGAATCACGAAACAGTATCTTCCCTTGTCTTTTTTGTTTCAATTTCAACGTACAAAGAAACAAGTTGTAATGGAGAGCTGAGAGTTATATGAGTACATACATAAAAAACCGTTTTGTGCATACACGTAAAGTATTAAAACATAATTCAGTTTTGTATTTTACTCTTTATACCAACATTGGCATAGGTGCAGTTGATATAGTCATAATAATATACGGAAATGACTGTTAACTATAATATGGTTAGAAATAAAAAGTTTGATGCGTGAAATGTAATAATGATCGAACGAGAGGAGACAAGCGAGAATATAACACTTTATGGGGTCAGAGCAGAAATAACTCAATTTCATGGTGGAAGCTGGAAAAAACGGAGAAACGTGATGTGGTATACGAAAACAGCCATTTTTTGTGTGTTGTTGTGTAAGCAAAGTTAGTCAGCACAACAGCGGTGGTGAGCTTGTGGGATTTCATTGTTAAATATTGTAGAATAACAATATTAGTGCAAGTAATGTAAACCAGACTAAAATCGTTCAATTTTTTTCCTCTGTGCTGGAGGAGATGCGGCACAAGCATAAACAGGGTCGTCTGGCTCCCCATTGTCTAGTTCTTCAACTTTTCTTCCTTGAGGCATTTTGAACACACTCGCACATGCATAAATAAACAGTACATACCTAGTAGGTAGGAGTATATAGTTTAAAAGTCTCTTGTAACTTGGAACAATGAAAAACGTGAGCCTGCAAACACCTCCATCCGCTCTTTCTGTCTGAGATGCCCCGCATTTTATATTATATTTATTTGTGTAGGTAGTTTGTAGAAAGAATGATCTTGTATCAGACCCCCGCATTTAAAGATAACTATATTTCTCTGGCATGCTTTATATTAGGAATGTGATTAAAATATTGAATAATATTTAATCGTATAAATCATGGTACCATTTTTATAATTCACAGTTGGTACTGTTTAGAGTATGAGGAATAGATTCTTATGAAACATTTCACCCAGAATGTCAGAAAAATCTATACTGTACAGGAAAACGTCCTGAGTTCACATTAACACATATTAATTCCTTATAATGAATTCGTTTGGTTGGGTCAGCAGTTTATATCGCATCATTCAATGATAATGATGCACATTATCTTTTTCAATATGTACCATTTATTGTCCACCGACACCCAGCCCACTGATTTGAACAATACATTTTTGTTAGTTTTGTAGAGCGAATTATTGCTGAATGATAACGAACCAGCTTATTATACTTGTTTACTAAGGAATTACCTATATTATGAGCATGCAATGTAGTTTTAGTGTAGAGATTCATCTTTGTTGTATTTCAGTCTGGGGTTCCTCCTATTCTACATATTTTAGTAGGATCACCGACACAAACCCATTACGTATGGTGAAAGATAGCAGATTATCATCCCCATAAATGACCTTTCGCATTGCTTTTATTTTTATGACGGACCTTTGCCTGGGTCTTCCTTGTCATTTCGTGGTTCTATTAGTATTTACTTTCCCTTGTATTTGTTACCGTTTTTGCATAACATCGACCAACATTACACTAACAAAATAAATCATCCTTTAGACCACAATGGTACCTTCATACCCTTTCATGGACCGCGTCTTAACTTATTCATGTATGTGTGTATAATACATAACATTAAAATATTTGGTGATATTTATTACCTAACATTTATGCGGCAGCTGTATATACAATTCACCAAAATCATTTTACGCGTCCTATTATCTAAATGTTAATATCCAAAATTGTGATGTCTTCATTACTTTCTACAGGGCAATACACATGATAAATTTAGGTGATAGATAATTGTAAAAGTAAGTTTGTCCTGTGGAACAGCAGTAAAAATTATGGTGATTTTGGTACATGGTCAAAAACTATGTATTCCCAAACACATACATATTAGCAAGATGACCAAGAATTCTAACTGAACATTTTTTCTTTCCCGTTATAAGTACAAATCTGTAAACATAAACCTGGCCATAATGGAAGCATATTGCTGAAAGGTTTTTAGAATTCAGCTAAAAGTGCAAGGAAATCCACAATTTTTGTATGCTTTGGCTATAGAATCAAGTAGGTTTTTAAAGGAGTTGAGTGGACACTGTCATTGCCCCCTATGGTTTCAATCATCGAGGGTTTAGAGTAGACCCCCTGATGATTTTTCCCTGGCATTGTGTCATATTATGTAAGAAGGCCACATAATATTCACATCATCTTCTCCAAGTAGCTTATATATCATTGAAGTATATTGATTTTGACCACAAAAAGCCTCTGAAATCCTGTGGCAAAGCAAAAGGATGTTCATCTGACAACCTGTGTGACAGCACAGCAGTTTTGGGGAAAATTGTTCCTTGTTCACAATCACGTACAAACAATGTACTGCCTTTCAATAGAATACTTCTTTTTATCATATAACACATTTATTTAAGTGAAGTAAGAAACACGCATCCGGAAAATCTGTACATGCATAATATATATGTATGTAGATAAAAGATAAACCTATTTTCTTTTCCTTCCTTTGCAGTCTACGTTAAGGCATAGATTTTTTACAACAATGAATGGAAACGGTACGCACTTTTCATAAGCATGAGTAACACTAAAGTACGTCACACATCTGTTGATTCTTGATGATAATGTTCAGCATTGATCTCTCATCAATTTGATAACAATGGCATAGATGCAGTACCCACAACAAGTATTCAAATCCATTCCATTTTAGCTTTACTATTTAAAAAACACATCTGCAAGCTAGAGTGATAGGATTTATAATTCAGCTTTTGAGTATTAAAGGAAAATAAGCATGAACAAGTCAATCAAACGGTTAAGTAGATGAATAGAATAGTATTGTCAGAGACAAGAGGTTTGCCGTTTGACTCTGAACTAAATTATATGTCTCTAGAGGAATCTCTGGTCTACTGGAATATTGCTACTACTACTGGTCGAAAATATGACTGACAATGATGCATAATAGTATGTAAATAAAAAAGATCGGGGACACGAACAGTATCGTATGCAGGTTATATCGATATTTTATTTCAGGGAAAGAATTCACAATTCGAACCATTTTTTTATAAAAGTAGTCAAGAACTAGGAAGTAGAACTGAAATGCAATATTATCGGCCACTTATTATGCAGACCCATTCATAGAATTCGGGCTAAAAAATCTTTTCCCTTTTTCTGTAGAATATCATGTATGATCCAGTTTTAAATTTTGAGAAACGTAAGTTCTGTTTCTTTCGTTCGTATATATTTTTTTTAAATTGTCAATGCATATATTTTTGAAAAGAGTAAAAAAGAAGCCGTTTCCCAAAGGACTACACGACACGCACACGTTGTTTTCTATTTTTGGGGAGAAAATCCCACTCTTGTCTGTTGTACGGGTTTATATGCTCAGTATAGATAAATATTCTCTGGTAAAAATGACTTTATAATATTACATCTCGTCCTTTTCCAGTTCCTGTTTTGTAGAAATAGAACTAGGAAATCGATTCCATAAAAATCTTTTAACTCCTTTCTGCCTCCTTCGGATTTTTCTGGTTCTTTTGTAATGACACAATTCGATATCTTGTCAGATCAGTTGTCCGGAGTCGTTGTGAGGAAGCTGATATAATTTCGTGGAACCAACAGCGGCAGAATTTTCATATAACGCAATGTACAAAACTACCTCAGTCCTTCTTACAGTTACCAATCAGGTTAGGTTTATACTTTCTCACTGACTGAATCCTGAAAACCTTACATTGGCACTGTATATGTCGTTTCACTGGCAAAAACACTCACTTCATTGCTCTGTCAGATCTCCCTATTTCGTTAGATTATTGAGTTAGCCATTTGCCATTTACTGAGACGAACTACTGCGCTGTTACACAGGCCATTTTCGCCTTTTATGCAGCTTGAGCATAACGCTTACATATAACATTATATCAAACAATGTATTTCTCTTCTCTATATTATCAATAATGTATGTATACCTATGCATATAAACTGTTCTCCTTGGCCTGATATCATTTCGGGCAGTCATATCAAGTCTGACTGCTCAAGTTTAAAAAGAAAGTGGATAGCCCACGACACAAAGGAAGGAGAAAAAAACTGAAAACGAAAAAAAAGACATAAAAAGAGAAACAGAATAGATGGACTTTAACTACAAACGGAACAAAAGGATAAAAGGAGTCGATTTAGAATTCAGATTCTGATGTGACCCCGGATGAGATCCTCAAGAAGAAAGTCTCTTATAAAGAAACATTTTTATCGTCATTTTTTTGTTACACACGATGTGCTTTGAAAATGTCATTAAAGGACAAACTTTCTCCTTGATGTATTGTCACGCGTAGCTTGTTAACTTGCTACTATGAAAGGAGAAACAGGAAAGTGATATTGCCTTTTAAAATTGCTTTTGGAATGGAATAAAGAGTAGTCTATATAACGCGATGGACAGAATGATATCACTGGAAATAAGTGTAAAGTGCCTTGATGCTTTTAGCTACAGAAATTGCACAATAGAAAAATCATCATCGAAAATCCGGTAGAATTAGGACAATAGCTTTTAACGGCACTAACAACGTGTTTACTTGTTAATTCGTCAAGAAATGGTTAAGAATGTAATTTCAAGTGTGTATATACATAGATTTTTTAATATATTGATACCAAATTTATAGAGTATATTATGTATATCAAAGTAAATAAACTACCTTTATGATGTTCAGCAGATCTTGTTAATATGAGGAACGAAAGTTTTATTAGAAATTAGTGTAATACTTTTGGCATGTCTGGTTGATATGAATGTTGCCCAAAACTGTTTTTAAAAACTTGGGTACACGGAAAAAAGCGGCGAATGAGACAAGGCGGGTGTGCAAGTCTAAATCCCAAGAGTGGATCCTATCACAATTGGATACCTTCTCCCAGAGGAATGGACCTCATTCTTTCATAGTTCATCTCCGCTTAACCAGCTAACTGGTAAAAAGGGCTAACAATATCAGGAAAAAGCTTGTGTATTTATGTTATAAAATGTGTACACATTAACAATGTTACGGCAGCCGACGTTTCGTCGTACGGACACGAAACGAAAACAGGCAGATGATATGATGATGAGAAGAAAATGAGTAAAGTTGTATACGCTTTTGTTGGCATTTCAACCGAAAAGTTGGATGGATAGATTGATGTACTCGGAAAAGTTTAATGTGACATAACTTCAATGGTGACGTTACCAACTAACTTTATGAGCGTCCAACAACGCAAGCTGCCTTATGGGTGTGGGTTGCATAAAAAAAGACCTGTGTACGTATGTACATGGAATAGTTATATTTGCGTTAATATGAAGTCACGGTTGTAACTGTTGGACTCTGCACACCTAAATCTACTTTTTAGATACATACATAATATATTTAAACTATCCTATCCTTGCTCGTGCCACACACGACTCTGCGGTTGGATGGATTGTTCATCTCATTCATTCCCAGTCCCTCTTCCACATGCATCGTGTATTGTATCGTGAAAACTTATTCTTTTGAAATTTTGATATTCTCATCAACGTAAAAGGCCTGAAGCCTTGGAGAAGCCTCTTCTGCCTCATAATTGAATTCATTCATCTGTTTGTTTTGTGTGCTGACTTTCCATTTTTGATCCCCGGATGATTTGTCTAGCTCCCATTCATTCATTGCGATGGGATGTATATATAGATACTTTACGTAATACGCACAGATATGCCCTTACCTAAGTCTACATCTCGTTTTCACGTTTCAGTCCGGAGTTTCTGTTAAAAAAGTTAAAAGTATTCCCATTTCCAAAGTATTCTGAATAATTTTCATGCATAATAACTAAGAACGAAACTTCATTTTGTCATTGAATGACAACCTTTTCTTTTCTCCATTTTTCTGTATATATTTTTAATATGTCATATATTTCCTTTTGAAAGTGTCTGAAGACGGAAGCTTTTGAGTAAAAAGTTGTTACGAAATGACCTTATTTACTAAAACAGTCTTATGGCTTGATCTCTCTCAGGAAGGTGTTTCATAATTCAATTCATTTTCAATTTTTATAATAATAAGCCATAAAAACTAGCAAGTCATGTCTCCATTTATTTTTCAAAACATGTTTCACTTTTCAATGAACATCCAACTTTCCATTTACCTTTTCCTTAATTAGTCTGCCGATTTAACACAATGTCAAAAGGGACATTCATTAATTCTTCTTAATTTGTCAGTATGAAAGACATTGAACAGATTGAAACTATTTAAATCATAATTAGTTTACCTGACAGTCATGAAAAAAGTTTGCAAGGTATATGAAATGAACACACACAGAAAAAGATTGTTTTTAGCATAACATGATTGAAACAAAATTATATTGCGCATTCATGAGCCCGGCACACACAACTTCAATTTCTACGGATGTTTGTCGTGGATGTTTTTGAGTAATCCTTATCCCGAATTCTCACTAGGCATTCCAAACCGTGTGTGAATCAATTGTCCTCCCGCTGTGTTTCAATCATTTACATGTGTCCTCTTTATAGTTGATACAATGCGAATAGTGTAAAGGAAGTTTATTATTATGCCAGCCAGCTTCCGTGTACATAACGAAAACTATGTTCATACCTATATGCCTCTTCACGGCTTACATATTACAATTCTCCATTGACATAGGAAATATTATTATTGAAAAAAATAACTTTCCTAGAATCCAATTACAAGCTGTGTGTACGTCTATATCTTTCTTCTACAAAGATTCTCAGTTGCTATTATTATTAATATTATCCGTGCGTCATCACTTGTTAATTCAATGTGAACATAGGAAATTATCATAAATTCTCCTCGCCATTTTAAACAGACTAGACTAGACTGTTTTCTCTTAATTTGGAATGTTTTTGAAGTTTTAGTCATTCATACAGTTGTAAAGAGAAGAAAATAGTGACTGTTCTCTTTCCTTTCTCTCTCTACACGAGTACGCCAAATGGTATTCAAATTGTAAAGAAAATACTCTATTTAGCCGTTTTATAACGGCAAAGGACCGACTGTCGTTTTATCCTATTTTGGATTCTGTTTAGAACACTTTAAAGGGGATGCTAGGCTGTGAGCAGTGAAAGTGATGATGAGAAGAACACATTGAAACTCTAGAATTAGGGTGGAAGGTCTCTTCTCTCTCCCGTCTTCTTGTCATCACATTATGACAATCTGCGTCGCACGTCTTAATTAGACCTGGTGATAATTACACAGTTTCGTATATATAGAAGTAGATGAGAACGACGAGAGTTCTCTCTGTTCACTCTATTACACTCATCTTGTGCGTTATTTTCCATATTTGCCTTTTCAGTTTTATAAAGCCATCTGCTGCTGCTTCTCTCTCTGTTCTCTTTCTCTTTTTAATACTTGAGAGAAGTGTCGGATAAAATACCCAGTTTAATTAAGCCAGATCCACTTAGACTTTTCTCTTGAAGTTGGCTAACTTTTCGAGGAAAAATATATAATATAGCTACTCGACTTTTATGACGGTAGCGTCAACGACAAGCACCATGTCGGGATGCTGTTGTATTAAAAAGACTAGAATTTCTTCTTCTTTTTTTCTCTGTTTCTCTTTCAAGCAATTTTCATGTTTCCTCATTTTGAAAGTGTAGGAGAGCTGCTATACAACCTCCACTAGTGTCGAGGAGTTTTAATAGCAGTAAAATGCAACAACAACAACGGCTGCTATATAACTTGCTTTAATTTTGCCACACATTCTGTCCTTTTCATTTTATTGTATCAATTCAACTTGCCTCCTTAAAGTGGCAAAAGTGTTACTGCATCTCAAACTGTATGTATGCTTGTGTGTGTGTGTGGTAATTGGCTTTCTTCATTCCTATATATCCAACTGAGACACCTTGTGTTTCTTTTTATTATCTCACACCCAAAGAGAAACTTTGTCGGTGTGTGAGAGAAAATGAAAAGTTTTTTAGAACTTTGGTTTTCCTTTATGCTTATTAAGAATTTGGCATCTTTTTAACATTCCATGCACTTAAAATTAAACAATATTCCTTCTATCGAATCTTCTAAAATCCTGAAACATCCAAAGACATATAATGATTGTGCCATAATGTTTACTAGATTCCAGTCAAAATCTTTTTATTTTATATGTAACATTTTGTTTGGTTAGTATAAACGCTTCATTGAACTCACACACACAAGTATAAAACTTATATATACGTTATTCTTGTGTAAAATTTTCATTTCATTTTCCCCTTATGGATGGGAAGCAAACGGCGAGTAGGAGAGAGAAAAGGTCGGAAATATTACTGTTTGTTTTATTGTTATTAGAAGATATAACAAACAATATGGGTAAAATATGATGGGCAATTGGAGTGAGCCAGCACCAAAATTCGTTTAGCGTAGGCAGTCGTTCTACGAGAATGATGATGATAATAATTTTATGCCTGCAGAAGAGAAAGTTATCATTATTAATAATGATTCTCTAACAAAACATAACGATTAATTCTGAATCAGTCAGTCACAGACACTCGACAGATAAATGACCCAGGCCGGAGAAGGTCAGACAAGGTAATTGATATGTTCTACAAGACTATATATCATCTGCGAAGAGGCGGTAACGGATTGTGAAAGTCTCTGAGCTGGAAAACTTGGTTTTCTCGTACAGATCCATGCTGTTAAAGAGTACAGAAACATAAGAGCTCTAGCAATAGCCCAGAGATTGAAGGGAGCTGAGAGAAGAGAGAGCAAGAAGCGAAAACAGTATTTTAGCTTTCTCTCTGTCATATCTACAGCCATATTATCCGAGAAAAGAAGACGGTTTGCAGGCTTTTAAAAAAAGAAAAAGGGGCACGATCATGGATCATGTCAGATAAGATTGCGTTATATACGCTGTGTAAAAGGTAGTTGTAGTAGTGGTAGTAAAATGCAATGTAACGACAACAGTCAAGTGAAGGCAACAGCTTTTCAACGATTCTCGTTTTGAGCAGTCATGGATGGGAGCAACATGTGCATTAGACATCTTTATGGATGCGACCCCATCCCATTATCATCATTATCATCAACATCATTGTCGTCATCTTTCCTGCAACTGAGAAAGAGCTTCCATGATTGTATAATATAATATGTATCCCGTGTCGTTTGTGTTATCGTTTGATCCCAACAACAACAGAGTTTACACATCGACTACAACTACTGGGTCCTAAAGTGTCCCGTAATCGTACACATTACATCCATGTAGCGCTCCCACTGTGATTTAATATCTGCCATGTAATGCATGAATTTTAACATCTCACAACAACACCACTGCTCATCGCACTTTTCCTCTCCTCCAACTGTCATAAATTATGTAGGTAATATGTATCATCTGCTTGTTCAATATCGTTATCAGATTATTAGATTTTCTGGAACGGAAGATTTGAAATAAATTGAGAAATGTTGATGAAATTGGAATTGTCGGGGTCAATTAGGTGTAGAAAGTATATACGTTATAAATATAAACGTTACACGTGCTGCTAATTTGTTTCACATTTTTATTATTTTTAGCAGCCCAGCTTACTGTTAGTATTGATGTTATGCAGCATTTAATTGAATACTTACAATTAGGTATGCATAATACGCGATTTAAAATTCTTTATGCCTATACGTACGTATATATGATCGTTGTAGAGACTTACAAATAGAGCGATATCTTCTTCACTGAGAATATTGGGTAGCCAAATTAATTCATGACATCAACTTTTAAGATAAAATTAAATCTTTGCTCAATCTTTTCAGTCTTACAGAAACTTAGAAAGTATATACGTTATAAATATAAACGTTACACGTGCTGCTAATTTGTTTCACATTTTTATTATTTTTAGCAGCCCAGCTTACTGTTAGTATTGATATTTATGCAGCATTTAATTGAATACTTACAATTAGGTATGCATAATACGCGATTTAAAATTCTTTATGCCTATACATACATATACATCGTATATATGATCGTTGTATTTACAAATAGAGCGATATCTTCTTCACTGAGAATATTGGGTAGCCAAATTAATTCATGACATCAACTTTTAAGATAAAATTAAATCTTTGCTCAATCTTTTCAGTCTTACAGAAACTGACATGAGAATTATGTATTCTAAATCCAAATAATGAAACAGATAGTCAAACTCTTGTGAAATGTACATGCATTGAAATTGAATCATACATCCTTGGTTTTAAGTTTCATCAGCGAGCACAAACTTTTTACGACAATGCCAATGAATTTAGCAGATATTTTGAATTTAAAATGTATGCCGAGTTTTTCTATCTGTATTATGTATTCTAAATCCAAATAATGAAACAGATAGTCAAACTCTTGTGAAATGTACATGTATGGAAATTGAATCATACATCCTTGGTTTTAAGTTTCATCAGCGAGCACCAACTTTTTACGACAATGCCAATGAATTTAGAAGATATTTTGTATTTAAAATGTATGCCGAGTTTTTCTATCTGCGGAGGCAAAACGAATGTAACCCTTTCTTAGCATATTCGCCACCTAATTTCATGTTTTCACTTTTCGTATATGTTTATACATACAAAGTATTGCGATAAGGATCATAATCACGAGATAAATAGGTGAATCCTCTGGTACAAGATCTGACAAGATGTCTCAAATTACTACGCAAACAACAAATTGTCTACTGGTGACGTGTATTCGTTATTATTGTACATTTACAAGTCCGTGCTTGTAGGCTCTTCATGGTTCATCATTCCATTTTATCTACGCATATCAACTATCTATTCTAACATGAATGGTTTTTTACAAGACCCACCTAGTCAAATTCAAATTTTATCCATCTTATATCCCAGGTAAGATGAGAACATCAACAAAAGGGAACGGATTTCCCAGTAAATGAGCTGTACTTCTAATTGAACATTAGTTATGCTAACTACTCCTTACACAGATTTTTATTTGGGCAAGCTTTTTTGTCTGTTTATGATACATCTTGATGAGCAGTGAGCAACATAGTATTATATTTCTTAATGCAAATTAAAACAACATGGAATAAAGGAATATTATTCCTCTTAACATTATACTTATTATTTCGAACAAGATTTACACAAGGATATATATTACATCACATTTATGTCACGTTAAACGCATACTACCAAATTGCTCCTTTGAAACAGTCTTTTCCAATTTTACTTTCAGCATCGACCACGTCAGTATATTTTATCTACTGACTTTTTTTTTACCACTTGGAACTCCATTTCTGAATATGGACAAATCATGATTTAAACAGGTTGCGTCACACCTCATTAAAAATAAAGCTTTCTTCCTTTTGTATTGTCAGTAGTCATTGTTATGAACTCGCTTGTAACTTTGATGTAGGTTACCATATTGGTTTTTGGTTTACTCATTTTATTGTTTTCTTTGTCATCAAAAAGGAATGGTAGTGCACAAGTCATATATACTTTTGGAGTCGTGTCGTTTTCGTAGGATGCAAAGCGTGTTAAATATGTAGTTAGACAGCTATTATCTCACGTCAGCCAAAAATCTATATCTACTATAAAAAGGAATTAAGCAATAACAAGAATGTTGTCATCATCATTTACTATCACTTGTAGCGAGTAAAACCTTTTTTATACCACCGGTAAAAGGATGATGATGATGGCTCTTCAGTTTTCATGAAGAAACAAAAGCGTGAAATGCGAGAAAATTATGATAAGAAACGAGTGTAGGAAAGCAAGGCGTGTTTCCTGTATGTTTGTTCCCTCTCCTATTCTTTCTTTCTCCCAGAACCACAAAACCACCGATCCCCAATATAGCTCATTTCGTTGTGAACATCTCAAAATCGGAATGTAATCATGTTTTGTTCACCAACGTGCAATAACACCACAAGTGATTACAGTAACTCCTCAGCTTGTTTATCCTGTCTATTCTCTATACCATTATTATTCTCCTTTTATCCTCCATGCATTTTTGAGTTGCACTGATCGTTTAAGTTGAACTTTGAGGATTCAATAAAAGTATGTGTAATAAAGTCAGTAAAAATAATATGATGATGATTTGATGTAGCTGCTGCTGTTACTTGTGCTGCAGCAGGCTTTTTTATGAAGATGCGCATCGATGCTGACTTGGCACGTACAGCGTGTAACACACTGACGCTCATAAAACGTGATTTTTTTCTTTTACAGGCGAGGACCGACCGCCACCAGATCAGGTATGTATCATCTCTTCCCTTTCATCCTAAGAGTATAAAAATATCAAACATCGGATGCCATATAAAGCTTTATAATGCGCCTTTTTCTCTTATTTTGTCACTCTTCAGTACACGCTTAGCTCATAGTATAGTTACATACATATAATCACAAACGCAAGTTACTTACCACCACCAGCTAAGGAAAACCACATTTGAGAGAAAATTTCATGTACAGAAATTAATAATTGCTGTAAATCCGCAGATCCTCTTTTTCCGACAGATATAATGAACTTTAGCTGATTCTTTATGTCTTTTCATCTTTCCCTATTATTTTTTTACGTGTGCTGTTGCTAGACCAAATTATATTCGTTTGGGTTTCTGTATTGCTGTAAAAACGCATTCATCTGTTTAGTTATGTGCTTATTTGCCAATTTTCCCACTTTTCTCGTTTTCTCCTCCGTTCTCGCCAGTTCTTTGTTGGCTTGTTAACTTGCGCCTGTCACATATATTCGGATGAAACGCCATGTTCACAGAACTTGAAATATACCCTGCCCAAAAGAGAGCACAATTGTGCAGCTTGTTTATTCTTCAAAGGGAAGGGAAGCCAACAGTTGAGTATGGCGATAATGATGGGGTGAGGTCAACATGAGGTCAGGGATTTATGACTATTGATGCTTTGTGCTATTTTGCTGCTTGTTTGTTATTGAATGAGTGGATGTGTGGGAGACGTCAAATACGATCTGATCTGCTCTTGCTACAGTAGTGACATCCTTTTTCTCTAGTGTAATAAAAACATCTAACAAATATGCTTTTGATACTATATTCCTATTATAATTTGTATCTATAATTATTACTAATATAATGTAACATTTACGAAATTTTATAAATATATCTCCCCCCTACCTAACAGTCACGTCATAACTTTAAGCTACCTATTATTATTAGAAAACGCTGACGCGCATTCATATTGACAACTTTTGCTTAGAAAAATCAAAACAACGAAGCGTATTGTTTTGTGATTAGGTGCCATTTTATCTTGTTTTTCGCCGCTTATCACAGTAAATTGTATAAAAGCAGTTAACTTGTATTACCACATAGATTCTGTGAAATAAATCGACAACAAAGTTATTTTCTTGGTATAATGCAAAATAGGAAGCATAAAGCATTTTACTTATACTATGTATTATGGGAAGACTTCTAAAAAGCAATTAATTGTCAGAGCATAATTTAAATAGCTTGTTTACACGCTCGATTATGTCATTCATTATCATGTTTAAAACTACGTCTTCCTCGTTTTTGCCGTTCTTATATAAAATAACCACTACATATTATATACATGGGTAATTTACATACATAGGTAGGTAGTCTCCAGCCGCAGAGATATAGAAAAGTCGTTAAGGGATGGGAAAGCCACTCCTTGTCTGGCAGTCTGGCCCACAACCCTTCTTTCTTCTCAGGCAAAGCTTGTTTCTGCTGAATATCTCTCGCTCTGAGCTCATGCTCTCGCTAGGCTTACCACTCTCATAGCAAATCTGCTGCAAAATTATCAGTGATCATAATTTTATCACGAGAACTATAGTGTTGGCGGTGTTTTACTATCTAATTTATGATCCCCTGGGTACGTGGAGTTTGTTAATGCTGACTCATTTAAGATGAGTTTATCTATATACTGTGCTGTAAGACTAGCTGTTCTCTTTCCGTCCCCCTTTTTGGCTTTTATGGTTTAGGTACAACAACATTAATAAACTTGTATTTTCTAAGTCGATATTGTTTTTAATAAAAAAGCTTCTGTTCTCTGCGATTGCTGTTGATTTAAGTTAGTCGGATCATTGGCTTTTTGAGGACATACTTCAAGCTGGAAAATACATAAAAATATTTACGCACGAATTATACGTGCTTCATATAACCGTGTACTACTCTTAGCTTATTGTTAGCAACACAACCGCAACAATGCATTTAAAAGCTCATCTCCGGCAGTATTTGTATAATATTATGCATATAAATTGCTGAAATCAGATTTCAGTTCAATTTCAACATATGCTAGTTGAAGTGGATAATCATTATATGATGAAAGTGTGCATTTGTTTGTGCAACTGATATAAGTTCAAATCCGTTCGACAACGGCAAAATGTAAATCGATATTATTGTTCTTAAAAGAGAATTCATTCATGTTAAAATTCATGTCAACAGAAATATATATATGACTACTAGTTTTGAATTGGTTTAAAGAACTTTTAGTTATCACAAATCCATTGTTGATCTCTCATCACCTCTCTTACCTCTTGTGAGTTATGTACAGACAAGTAAAGAACTGACTGACTATAGATATCAATATACATGCATTGTTAAGAACGGAAGGGAGATGAAGCATTTGCTATTTTTATAATTTTACATAATAATTATTAATTTCATTGTACATCGCATAGTTATCAGATTGTGTAAT